>CM023453.1:59437373-59640991 GCA_013339765.2 Haemaphysalis longicornis
GCCTGCTATATATACGTCGCCCATTTCAAAATGATGTAGGCGAGCAAGTGTTCTTTCAAAGTTTTTAACGCAGGAAGTTAGGTAAATATGCCGCCATACCAAGGTATATTAAAATGATAATAGCCTGCAAATTCGTATTACATGGCATGCACAAAAAGTAAACAAATTGTTATAAATGACGCAGTGAACAGGTTGTACATGAAATAAAAAAATGTTTATTGCACTCTCTTTGTACTGTTGTACTATTTGTACTATTGCACTGTTTTCTCGTTGTGTAGGCGTCTTCAACGCTGGGTTGCGACGTTGTTCACTTCATCAGTACCGGAAGCGGATGTTGCGGGCAATATTCCGAAGCGTATTGGCTGTGGCTCAGCCGTCGTAATCATCCAGGATTCTTGCGATGTGATCGTTGATATTTTGGTATTTGCGAGCGAGCCGTGGTGGGTGCCGTCTACCACCGTGAAAAGCGACAACGGAACAGGTTAACAAAAGGCCCCACAAGATTTCTTGGCTTGGCCTGGCCCGAATATGTATTCAGTGCAGTGAAATAAAGATTATGGATATGACGCTGTGCTGTTGAGCCCAAGGAAGAGCGTTCGGTTCCCGGCCGCGGCGGATGCTTTTCTGATGGAGGCGAATAGCGAAAACTTCCGTGTGTTCGAGATTTCGACGCACGCATATTAAACATCCCCAGGTGGTCAAAATGATTTCGGAGCCCTCCACTACGGCGCGCCTCGTCACTTGTGTAGCGTCGGCGCGTTAAAACCCCACAATCAATCAAATCAACAAATAAAGAATTTCAAACCTAATGCAATGCCTGGAGGTGTGTCCTTCAGTGTTTACATAGAAAGAAATCCTCCAGCTTAGCTATGGTTCAAGCCTTGCGTGAGTTGGTGCAAGCTTCGCCAATTTTTATTTTTTTTTTTTCGCGGACTGAAAGTGGGGTGCAGGTTGTATGCAAGGGCAGGTTATACGCGCGAAAATACGGACGTACACCACCTCAACACCGCTGACGATCAGCACTTGAAGAAGTGCAAATCGCGCTGACCTCTCCCCCCCCCCTCCCCAGCAAAAGAAAAAAAACAGCTCTTTATGCACACCTGCTGCTCACACAGACCTCCGCACGCCCTCCTAAACAGCCGTAACGAATTTACCATTGTAGAAACCAGCCTCAGACCGGCTTTAAACGCCAATTTACAGTCAGGGCTTCTAGGCTTTTGTTCACACGGCCGCGGTGTAACGAAATCCATGTGACGAGAAGGCACCTGGCACGAGAGTTCCTATCTCGAGATGGCACTGTACGAAAAGGCCGGTGTGACGAGTTGACCTACGACGAGTGTTCCGGTGACGAGTGGGCTTGTGACGAGTGGGCTCGTTCCCATCTGCCTCGACACCTCCTCCTCGCTTCGGGGTGAGCAATGCGGTCGAACAGTAAATTTCCGCTCCATGGCTCACCTCGTCATGTCGGTAGACGTTCCGGGTTCCGGCACCATGGGGAAAACGTCCAGGGAGGCAAGGGAGGAGGCCGTCGTCGATAGAAAGCCAATATATTTACACTATTTACAGAGAACCGTTCAATGCGCAGTGTTACGAATTGGCCAGCGCCGCCGTATTTTCCCGCATCACTCCTAGGCTGGGCGGCGAAGCCACCACGTGCGCCTTTCTGCCGTCAGGCGCCAGCATGTCGGTGAGTCATACATTCACGCCTCGACATGCCCGGCTCAGACGCTTCGCTATCGACATTCGATGGCGCGCCGACTGAACAAGCCCAGGCATGCTTCACGGACGTGCGCCCCACAGCCGTCAGGTGCCAGCACGTCGGTGAGTCATACATTCACGCCTCGACATGCCCGACCCAGTCGCCTCGCTTTCAACGCGCTTCAAACTTCGGCGGTTGCCGGCCCGGCGAGGCATGTCTCAACCCGTTTCAAGGACACAGAGGCCCCGTCGGTCGCAGCGGAATCCTCCTCTCTCCCCTCTCTCGGACTCAACGTGCGCCGAGGCTACCGACGACTCACGAACTGTGGAAAGAGCGTTGTGTGTGTCTGTGACGTTCGTGGCGTGTTGCTACTTGTTGGCGTTTTGACCGTTGCTGCTTTTGGGTATAAATAGAAGCAGCCCAAGCGCTGTAATTCATTCCTGTTTGAGCAGCGAATCCATGTTGTCGCTCTGCTCGATTCCTGTACTGTAACCTCGCCCGTCGGGGCATTGGTTTTTTTTTTTTTTTGGATTCCGGCTCACCTCTCGCTATGAAGTAAACAGTTACGTTAGCCTACGGCTTTTGGACTTCTTCACGGCTGCAAAAGCGGCTGGCCGCTCGCATCATACACGCTACCCCTCGTATGTCGGAGGCCACGGAGATCGGATCGGGTGCCCCCGCCCGGTCGCAACAGCAGCCATCTCGTCGCCTCGCCTGGTCGTCTTCCTCCTCCTCGTTCATGGGTCTGTTGCGCGTTGCTTGCATCGTCTCCATCATCATCGAAGGTTCCAACAATTTATATATATATATATATATATATATATATATATATATATATATATATATATATATATATATATATATATATATCGCTCTCAGCTTTCATGTTCACGTTTGGTTATTTATTTAATTTATTATTGTTGTGGTTTTTCGCTGAAGGGTGATCTTAAAAGACGTTGTTTCAAAATCCAATTATAAAACCTTAATTCCGTCTGTTATTCGTGGAAACTACATGTGGTCCGATAGTTGCAACGAAAAGGAAACGGGGAGGGGGGTGGGTAATTTCGTTTGCAACTGTATCTTTCACATTTTTTACGCCTTTAATGCGTCCTACTAACTGAATCCTTAAAACTCGATTTCGAATTACAAAGTTCGCTGTTAAAAGAAATTGCAGGGAGCATATCTTTCAAAAAAAGAGCGCCGCGGCCGCTATTTAGCAATCGCCTTCGCAAGATAATTTATTTTATCGGTAAACTATTGCGCTGGCTGCAGCGGCCACATCAAGAAGCGAATTTGACCTTAATCTATTTTTTTTCTGAATAATTTCGCAAAATGTATGACCTTCCCACTTTTTTCTTGCGAAATTTGCTTGCCCTACCATAATGCGAAACCCACAGGTGAGCAGGGCAGTATTTGCCATCATGGCAGCATTTTATTTCACCATTTCGTTATTGTGCACTTAACATGCATTTCGTCAATTTTCTGATACGACAATGTGCCGAACTGAAGGGGTGATGCAAAAAATTTTCTATACCGATAAAGTTACTTCACATTACTGCGCTTCACCAAATCTAACCACGTGGCACGGTTGCTTATGACGCGACTTGCCTGAAACCATTGTGTTTTCGTCGTCGCCGCTGTCCTTGTGTTGCACTTCCTTCGTCTTTGAGTTCGCGCTGGTTTTATCCAAGAATGTCTTTCCAACTAGCCCAGCTTGCAACCAGCGGCTGTCCTTGTGTTGCCCTTCCTTCGTCTTTGTCTGAGTTCGCGCTGGTTTTATCCAAGAATGCTTTCAATGACTTGTTTTTATGTGAGGTTGTACGGCCGGCCGTTTTAGCATCGAAGGCCATTCCCGACCATTGACCAAGCAAAATTATAAATGTTTGAAAATAAAGATCACATGTTCCCAACCCCAACCGCTGCAGCACAGTAGTTGAAGGTTGACATTTGCAAGTAATGGCCACGAGGCTGCTTTATTGCCATCCTGTGGATACCACTGTGCATACCCAAAATAACTGTAATTCTAAGCCAATCCATCGCTTTCAATTTACGTTTTTCTCAAGGGTAACTGAATTACCTTGGTCAATGCAATACTTGTGCGGGGCACATCTACGCCGGAATTCCCCTGCACGGCTAAATTGAGTCTCATTAGAGATAATTCTCTCTGTATCTCTTCTATCTCTTTACCTATTCAAATCTCTTTCCTCTTTATATCCCATCCATTCCATTTTCCCTCTCACTCACTCTCTCAGTAGGTCTCTTCTCCTCAAACCTCTCTCTCTCTCTCTCTCTCTCTTCTCATCTGTCTATTTATTATCATCATTCTATCATATAATATATATATATATATATAATTAATATATAATATATATAATCTATCTATTGTTCCCACTCTCTCCTTTGGTACGCAGGGGGAAAGGAGGGTTAACACGCCGAAACCACATGGGCAATGAGGCTGCTGTACTGGCTCCGGGTTTAACTTTGATCCCAAAATAGACTGTTTCTCGCCGAACCCAAAATCGCTTTCAATTTCGTTTCTCAAAAAGGACACCCCCCGAAACCTTGGTAATGCAATCGTGGGGTTCACTTGGTGCCGGGAATTCCCTAAAAACGGTGAAATTCGGGAACGCTTTTGAGATATTATGTTTTATGATTTCTATCTGTTTTATTCAAATCTCTCCCCTCTCTAAGTGTATGCTTGGCTTCCGCTGTCGCAACGACCTTACTCCGTCATTGTTGCTGTAAGTGGGGAGCTTCTTTTCTGTTATTGCAAGTGTTATCATTACACCCATCATGCGTGTAAATCAGTAGCATCTTGACGTAGTTTGAATGAGTCAAGGATATAAGGCGCGTTCGTAGCATTTGTTTCTGTCTCGGTTTTGTGGCGCAGTGGGAAGACACCATGTACCAGCCTCGCATTCCGCCCACGGTGTCGTGGGATCGAAACCGGGCGCCGCTATTTTTTTTTTTATAGTGTAGGGGAGGGGGTGCGGACGGACGCCGTATGGAGGGACAAGGTGAGTGAATGAATGCAGTCGCATCTAAAAGCAGACACAGAGGCTGGGATCGAACCCACGTTCTTGGGGACCAGCAGTACCAATGCCTTAACCACTGAGCCACCGCGGTGGGTCTTTCTCTTTTATTCAACAAGCAAGGTTCTAGAGCCACTGGAAGGTCACGTGGGTGTTATAGGCTGGAGGACTGGGCGTTAGAGACATCCTGCCCAGCGGCGCGTCCTTGTAGTCTTAACGACTAACTGATCAATTATCGTTACACCCTTAAACTAACAATTATCGTTACACCCTTAACTAAGGGTGTAACCTAGTTACAAAACAACCCTTAAACTAGACCTAAATCTAACCGTTAATAAATGAAACAAAAGACGTGACTAAAAAATCTAGTTTCGCCTGATGAAGTTTAAACCACACAACTCGTGACAAACTAATAAATTAATTGTAGCGCTTCTTTCATCCAGTTATTTTTACTTACAACGCTGAGTAAATTACTGGCGCACAACGTTTCTGCGCTCACCAGTATAAAAGAACCTCTTGCGGTCAAAATAATTAGCACGCTGGTTAATCTACGCTTCGACGGCCGCCCACGGAAAAAAAAGTGATTTCAAATTTAGCGGGCTTGGTGCGTACATTATGCAAAACCGTCCGATAAAAAGGAGTAAAAACCTTTCTTTCTGGCAAATGATCATTTCCTCGACTCTACCCGTAGAAACGAGTAAAAAAGCCGCTCTTCCTAGGGTAGCTTTAACGAAGTTGTAAAGTTAGGCTCGATGGATACACTCAGCATCTCGACAGCGCTTTTTATCGCGTGTAACAAGGAGGCACATAATGACCTACAACACGATGTGAAAGAGAAAACCAATTTCCCGGGGAAGCGTGCTTCTGGCTCGCAGCGCAAGGCAGGCTTAAAAAGAGGGGGGAAGAAGTTCCACAAGCATAAAAGGCTGGGAATTCTCAAACGTAAATTAATTGCTCTTAGAGGTAAGGCAAGCGAGGTCACGCAAGGCCGTCGCTTACGGGTGTAAAGTAAGCAAAGACGTGCAAAAACAAATTTATTTCGAGCAGGAATTTACCCAGTTCTGTAATCATCTTACTTCTCTTTTTAAGGTATTCCTTAATAACCTCCGACTTCAAACCTTCGTTCTCAAGCGTCAGGTTAGCGCGATAGGTCATGTAGGCCTTTCCTCGTACACCGGCGTTTGCGACCATCTCGACTCCTCAAAAAGGTCACGCCAGACGTTGGTGTTTTTCCTATCAAAGGAACTCGGGGTCTCCAGGCGCATTTTAGCTCATCTATCCCTCAGTCCGTTCTATTGTTCGCGTGGAGGCATATCACTGCTGACTGGCTTGGTTTCAAGCGCTTCAACTCTCAGTAACGCTTTGCCTGGAGACCGGAGACATCTTGGCTCGTGCCATCGAACGGTCTTTAGGTCGTCTTTGGCTTTTCTGCATTAGCCTCATGTATACCGTGAACGCCGGCATGGCAAAAATCGCTAAAGACGGCGACACAATAAAGACGGGACCGGCGATTTTCCAGTCTAAGTGTTCTTCCTCGTGTCCCTGCTTCTTCAGCTGCGTTTTACCATGCCGGCGTTCTGTTATCAACTAGCCCAAGCTTCTGCGTTGAATACTGTGAACGTTCCCGCCCGATTCGCTGTGCCTTACTCTTCCGCCCTGCTGAATTTTTTCATACTCGTGGTGTGTCTTGCTCTTACCCGTCGCGTTAGATAACCGCCTCTCGTACTTCTTGTGCCAGCCTTTCGTACTTTCTTGTTGAGTGCTCCTTCCAAGACGGGATGCCAGTGGGCGAAGCTTCTCACGCTTGAGAGATTGCTCTCTCTCTCTCTCTCTCTCTCTCTCTCTCTCTCTCTCTCTCTCTCTCTCTCTCTCTCTCTCTCTCTCTCTCTCTCTCTCTCTTCTCTCTCTCTCTCTCTCTGCGGTGCTAGCATGAAGTCCGTTCACAGCGTGCGGGAAAAGCTTCCCTCCCGAAGCCCGAGGATTGTTTCTCCTCCCTCCAACCACCATCCCATGACGGAGAGAGAGAGGAAGGGATGTTTCTTTAATATAACAGATGAGTCTAGCCACCGTGGACACTTCACTGCCCCGGTACAGGTATCGGACAGCCTTAGACGGAGTGGCTCGGTGCCAAAGTAGTTTGACTACCGTAGTGCGTCAGAGTTTTATAGCACCCCGGTGCTGGAGTTGCGGTTGCTTCCCGCTGAAAAGCTCACTCTACTTTTCGTAGTGTCAACATCCAGTGGGCATTGTATTGGGAAAACTTCATTGGGGCCTAGCGAATGAAGTCCTATTGCTAGGTCTTAATGACTTGGCCGGAGTCGTCACCACCCGGCTAGGTTCCCCCGCTCCCCGTCACCGGGTCGCCGGTGTCCCCTTGCTTGGCCAGCGCCACGATGACTCGCTGGACAGCCTGGAGTTGTAGATTTTGATCTTCAGTCCACACCGCCTCCTCGTAAGCAGGCGGCATCCTTCTTGTGTTTGATTCGTCCGGGAATGCGAGGCAATCCCAGACGATGTGCTCAAGTCTTGCTGGGGCTTTGTGGCACGCCCGACAGGTGGCATCCGGTTATGTCTCCGGGTACATCTTGTGCTTTAGGTAGGGGCTCGGGACCGTCTTTGTTTGGAGTTGCCTATAGACGACCGTCTGCTCCGGTACTCAATCTTTTGCAGGGCGGCGGGAGCGTGCGTCTGGCAAGTCGATAAGCCTGATTAATTTCTTTGTATGTAGTCCTCCGGTCTCGTGTGCTGTGCCACAAATGCTCTCCGACACTTTGCTCGGCGCGGTTAGTGAGTTCGCGCGCACGAGCGTGTGTGGTTTTATTGTGGTTCTCAGCACGTCCCGACACCGTCCCTGCGTGTGCCGGAAACCACTTGATTCTTGTCTTCCCCATGAGGCTTGATTGTCTTCGCAGTAGTTTCTCCGTTACAGGGGAAACCCTGCCTCTGGAGACGTTTTTTGACAGCTTGCCTCGAATCACTCGGGACCGTTGTGCATCCGGGATCTTTGATGGCCAGCGCGATCGCCACCTCCTCTGCTTCCTGGGTCTACCGCTCGCAACGGGCACTGCGCGATCTGATGAATGGGCGAGATAGCGAAAGGTTTGTGCAGACAGTGCGCCCCACTCTCAGCGCGCAGCGCACTACCTTCATCAGTCCGAAATGACGCTGTTACGAGAGGCTTACCGTCAACGGACTTAACTGCGATTGCACGACGAGGAGCCATAGTCAAGCTGCTTACTTCTGTTTAATCCGTGATGAGTCGAAGAACATAACGAGGTTACAGCACATCGGGGTTGCGAGTAATATTCCACCATAATTACTCACTCCTGCAGCAGCATAACAGTTCACGCGCACTGACGAGCACGCTCTGACGAAAGGCATTCGCACCCTTGGTTTTTATGGCGCTACACCACCGTCCGTTCTCTGCCGAAACGTCAGCACACAATACAACGGAGTTCACGTAAAAAATCATGAGCCATTCCACCGTTTGAAGGTGGATGGGTAGCAAAGCTTTTTTTGCATACGACGTAGAAGTGACGCCGAATTTAGGCATAAATTTGCCGTGTTTGAACGTGGCTAAGCCAAGTGTGTCGAACGATAGCTTGGTTATAAGCGCCGAGAGCGCGCTGTGAACGAGCACAAAACTGCACCGCAAGACGAAACGCAGACGCTGCTCAGCGCAGTCGGAACTGTAAGTGCGAACGCGCTTACAGTTACGACTACAACTTGGATGCAGCCAGCGCCTCCTTGTATCCGTTTTAGGGGCGAAGCTCCTCTTGCTCGGGCCCTGTCCGTCCCTCGTAGCGCCGTGTACATACCGCTGATGATGATTGTGGCAGGATGTCCCTAGGGATTGGCCAACCAAAGATGTGGCAGGATGCCCCTAGGGATTGGACCAACCAAAGATTGGCCGAAGAGGACAAAACGTTCAACGCGTTCGTTGCTACCCAACAAGGAGGAGAGGAAGAACAAGAGGTTGTCGTTCGTCGTCTGCGAGCAGACCTGCCGGACACGTACCGGGGGTACGCGACACAAGACGGTCTGCAGAAGGCGACGGCCAAGGTGGCTAAAATGTCACACACCGAATTCGCCAACTTACCCATGGAGATTCTCATCGTCCAAAACAACCCCTACATAACCACCACAAACATCGACATCGTCGACGGGCGTGTCACCGGAGCGGTTGTAAGCTTGACGTGTCGAGTCTTTATATGATGTGCGGGCAAATGTTTCACGGTTTTACCGATAAGCATTTTAGCTTCGCCCCTCTCATCATCATTCACTTCATGGAGATGGCGGGATTTTTTTGTTCTCGGGAGTTATCGTTAGTTATTTCATTTACAGCACTTTTAGATCATCGAAATGGTTTACATGAGGCCTCCCCGTAACTCCCGCACACCTTCGGCGGGTGACAGGTTCAGAGACAAAGGGGAAGGGACCAAACGATCCGGAGTACATGTAGTCCGGTACTGCCGGGGCAGTCGTGGCCGAGTGGTTAAGGCGATGGACTCGAAATCCATTGGGATATTCCCGCGCAGGTTCGAATCCTGCCGGCTGCGTCCATGTTTTGCCATTTTTGTTCTTGGGAGTTGTCGTTAGTTTGTTTCCTTTACAGCACTTTTAGATCATCGAAATGGTTTACATGAGGGCCTCCCCGTAACTCCCGCACGCCTTCGGCGGGTGACGAGTTCAGAGATAAAGGGGAAGAGACCAAAAGATCCGGAGTACATGTAGTCCGGTGCTGCCGGGGCAGTCGTGGCTTTTTTTTTTTTTATTGCCGTCTGGGCACAACAAAACAAGTACTACACAATCAGCCTTCAGGGCTGAGAAAGGAAAGGAAGATACATCAAAACCGCCGCGCTTTCAGCTGGCGGTTACGTTTTTGTGAACTTTTATTACAGATAGTTCGTTCATAACAGTGATCACATCATCATCATACTCCAGCTTAACAAATACTTCGCGCCGTTTACACGCGTGCTCTACAAAGTAGTTGCCCACCGATTTTGCATTAACGTCTGCACTTCTTACATCCATTCTGCTGCTCCAAATGCTATGTAAACCCAAATGAAACAACAAATCGTGAGGTAAAACATCTGTTTTCACATCGAGGAAGCGGATTCCCCTTGCAGTGATTGGAAGGTCTTTTTTTAGGGTACGTTGCAAGACATCCCAAAAGAAAACGGCATCCTAACAGTCGATAAATACGTGTTCAACACTTTCTGGTTTTTTACACAATGAACATTCAGTACCCCATGGCAAAAATAAACCCTTCTCCAACATCCATGTTTTAACGGGGAGTGTATTAGTATGCAGTTTAAAAAAGAACGTTTTAACAGCACCAGGCACTGGCATTTTCTTTACTCTTCGTAGCACATCATGTCCGGAGCCAACCTTATACAAGTATCTATACATCGGCTCAGGGAATAGACAATCGACAAGGTCGCAGGACAGTTTTTTACCGTTCACAGCAGACAAAAATTCAATAGAAAAATGGGTCATTAAAAAACGGCAAGAGGAAACAACTTCTCTCAAAAAGAGACTAACTGAGTAACGGGTCACATTCGCTGACGACACTACGAAGTTGGGTAAAGCACTTGCAAGCGTGTGCTGCAAGAAGGTACGAATAAACGAATCGCCCTGATCTCTTAAGAATAAGAAACGCGAAACAAGTTGTTTAACAAATAGATGTGGGAGTGAAAGCCCTCCCCGTTGAACTTTCCTAAACAAGTTGCTCCTACTCTTCCTCTCAAATGTTGATTGCCAGACAAAGACTGCAAAAATGCGGTGGAACTTTTGAACATTTAATCGAGCGCAAGCGAGGGCCTGCATGATATACCAAAGTTTTGATACCAGAAACACGTTACAAACTGTTGCGCGCGCAAATATAGAAAGGCTGCGGCCCTCCCAGTTGGCCGTTTGCGCGTGCATTGTCTGAGCTCTTTCAGCCCAGTACCCGTTACTATCTCGATAATTGCCTAAGGGTACTCCAAGATAAGTGGTCGGTTCTGTTGACCATGAGATGCTGTTAAAGATAAGCGGGGTTTCGTTCCACTCACCGTGCCAAAGCCCAATACATTTTTTAAGATTGACTGCGCTACACGTCATATCGCAATATTCTTGCGTGATTCTCATTGCATTAGTGACACTCTCTTCGTTATTACAAAAAAAAGGCAACATCATCGGCGTAAGCCATTACTTTAGTCTCACAGGATTCAAGGCAAAAACCATGCAAAAGAGGACTTTGAATAATTTTTACACACAAAGGTTCAAGGTAAAGCGCAAACAGCAGTGACGACAGGGCACAGCCCTGACGCACTGAAGCATGCACATCGACAGGGCGGGACAGGTTCCCATTAATAATGAATTTAGTCGTGCACTGCTGGTAGGCCATTTTTACCCCGTCTAGAATTGTTTTGCCTATTCCTACATGTTCCAGTATTTTGAAAAGGACGTCATGACACACCTTGTCGAATGCCTTTTCAAAGTCTACCTGCAACATGGCTACCTTTCTGAAATCCATATCGCATGTTTCTAAGATACTGCGTGCTATGTGGATGTTAGTAAAAATATTCCTTCCCCTAATACCGCATGTTTGGTGAGGTCCCACGATATTCTTTATAACAGCTTGGAACCTCTTAGCTAAAACCTTCATGAAGATCTTATAGTCAGTGTTAGTTAAGGTAATTGGTCTGTACCCCATGACTCTGGCAAGCAGTTCAGTGTCGTCGCTCTTGGGTATGAGAATCGTGTGCGCTTTCGAGAAAGTTGGGGGAAGGGCCCCTCTCTGGAAAGATACTCTGAAAAGATTGTGCAAGACAGGTGCCAGGACAAATTTAAACGTTTTATAAAAGGCCGAGCCGAGCCCGACTGGCCCCGGCGATTTACCATTATTTAAGCTATCAATTGCTTCATCAACTTCCTTTAAGCTGATGGGAATTTCCAAGTGCTCTGTTATGTCCTCATCGAGACGGGGTAACAAATTTAGGAAGGACCGTTCGAATCCCTCCCTTGGATGATTGTAGGCAAAGAGGCTCTGGTAGTGCTGTACAAAAGCCTTTTCAATATCTGACTGTTCCTGCATTTCAACGCCCTCGTAGACAATTTGGGAAATTTCTTTCTTTTTAGCATGGCGCTTTTCATCCGCCCAAGACCGTTTCGTGGGCGCCTCCCCAGCTAACAGTCTTTCTGTACGGGCCCTAATTGCAGCGCCTTTATATTTTTCTACCTCTATGCTTTCCAGTTTCAATTTGACATCACGGATATCATCAGAAAACAATCCTGGCGCCTTCTCCTCCTCAGCCGTGAGCAACAGTAATAAATTTCGAAGTTCTTTTTCCTCCTTCCTTCCTTTAAGTTTTATTTCTGTTGACCGCTCGATAGCTAACAACTTTACCTCTTGTTTAAAACGCTCCCAACGTTCGGTACAGTTACTGTCATCGGCCTTATCTAAATCGCCCTTCATCGTTGCTACCGAGTCGCAAAACTTGTTGTCATTCAAAAGTTTATCGTTCAGCTTCCAGAGTTCCCAGTTAAATTTAACACGGCTATCTTGTTTTTCCCCCACCCACACAGATACCAGGCAGTGGTCAGAATAGGAAACGGGTTCTACCACGTAATTGTTGCAAAGCGGAGCAAGCTGCGACGACACATATATTCTATCAAGGCGAGCATGGCTTTTTCCTTGATAGTGGGTGAACTTCATATTACTCTAAGTATCAACTAGAGACGCAGCATCTTCCAAACACAAGCTGCTCAAGGCATCATTTAAAAAGAGTGCACTGGGGTCAAAAGAAGCGTTTTCATTAGATCGGTCATCCTGGCTACAGACACAATTGAAGTCACCGATGAAAAAAATCGGCCGGTCACATTCCAGCATCTGAAGGACACTTTGGCAAAAAAAAGGCGTCTCTGCTTAGGCACAGTAGGCGCATACACATAAACCGCCCTATACGGCTGCTCCCCATGACGAAATCGCAGCAAACAAAACGCCCCCCTAACCATGATGTCACACTTTCTACGACACATGTCGGTTCTTTTTTAACAAATATAACACAACCGCCAGCTGTTCCAACCGCATGACTTATGCAAACGTAATACCCTTCAATAAATGGTTGCACCATGGTATCTGTGTGTTCCTCTCCCTCAACCTTTGTCTCTTGGACAGCCAGAACGTTAATTTGCTTTTGGTGAAGTACATTTCGCAGCTGCATTTGTCGCTTCTTGGAGCCTAATCCTCTGACGTTTGTTTGTTTCCTTTACAGTTTGTTTCCTTTACAGCACTTGTAGATCATCGAAATGGTTTACATGAGGGCCTCCCCGTAACTCCCGCACGCCTTCGGCGGGTGACGGGTTCAGAGACAAAGGGGAAGGGACCAAACGATACGGAGTACATGTAGTCCGGTGCCGCCGGGGCAGTCGTGGCCGAGTGGTTAAGGCGATGGACTCGAAATCCATTGGGATATTCCCGCGCAGGTTCGAATCCTGCCGGCTGCGTCCATGTTTTGCCATTTTTGTTCTTGGGAGTTATCGTTAGTTTGTTTCCTTTACAGCACTTTAAGATCATCAACGTATTCGATCCTCTCCATATTCGAATACGCTGTAAAGAATGGAGGTAGCCTGAAAGCAGTGAAGAGACGTCTTGGCGCGGGGAAAAATCAGATGCATGCACTTAAGGATAAGCAAGGCAATGTCATCACAAATAGGGGTAAAATAGTCACAGTGGCCGAGGAGTTCTATAGGGATCTGTACAGTAGCAGGGACATACGGTATAATGCCGAACGAGACAGTAGTTCAGAGGAGATAGACATCCCACCAGTAACGACCGAAGAAGTAAGGAAGGCTTTGAAAGAAATGAAAGGGGGCAAAGCACCTGGTGAGGATCAGATAACAGCAGACCTCTTGAAGGATGGCGGAGAAATTGTACTTGAAAAACTGGCAAACCTGTATACGCAATGCCTAATGACCGCAATGGTACCGGAATCTTGGAAGAACGCGAACATCATCTTAATCCATAAGAAAGGCGACATGAAGGACTTGAAATATTACAGGCCGATAAGCTTACTGTCAGTCGTCTACAAGGTATTTACCAAGGTAATCGCTAACCGAATCTCTGCAACCTTAGATTTCAGTCACCTAAAGAACAAGCAGGGTTCCGTAAAGGTTATTCAGCAATAGACCATATTCACACGATTAATCAGGTGATAGAAAAGTGCGCTGAGTATACTGAACCTTTATATATAGCCTTCATAGATTATGAGAAAGCATTTGACTCGGTCGAAACCCTAGCAGTCATTCAGGCATTACGGAACCAGGGGGTAGATGAGCATTATGTAAAAGTACTGGAGGATATCTGCAATGGGTCTACAGCTACCATCATCCTCCATAGGGAGAGCAGTAAAATACCTATAAGGAAGGGTGTCAGACAAGGAGACACAATCTCTCCATGTTATTCACAGCTGCTTACAAGAAGTATCAGAACGTTGGATTGGGATCAGGTGGGAGTAAGGGTTAATGGAGAATACCTCAGTAACCTCAGATTTGCTGATGACGTTGCCTTGCTAAGTACCTCGGGGGACGACTTGCAAAGCATGCTTTCCGCACTGGGCGAACAGAGTAGAACGTGGGCCTGAAAATTAATATGCAGAAAACTAAAGTAATGATCAATAACCTCGGGACAGCACAGCAGTTTGAGATAGGTGGCGAGGCAGTGGAATGGTAAGCGAATATATCTACTTGGGCCCAAATTGTTAACCCAGATCCCAACCATGAGGCAGAGATATTAGAAGATCAGAATGGGGTGGGGTGCATATGGCAGACATTCTCAGATAATGAATAGCAGCCTACCATTGTGCTGAAGAAGAAAGTGTATGACAGCTGCATCTTACCGGCACTCACCTATGGCGCAGAAACTTGGAGGCTCACTAAGAGGGTTCAACTTAAATTGAGAACGCCTCAGCGAGCAATGGAGCGGAAAATGATAGGTGTAACATTAAGGGACAAGAAGAGGGCGGAGTGGGTCAGGGAGCAAACTGGGGTTAAAGACATATTAGTAGAATTTAAGAAGAAGAAAGGGACATGGGCAGGGCATGTAATGCGAAGGCAAGATAACCGCTGGTCATTAAGGGTAACAGAGTGGATCCCTAGAGAAGGCAAGCGTTCAGGGGCGGCAGAAAGTTAGATGGGTAATGAGATCAAGAAGTTTGCGGGGATAAATTGGTCACAGTTGGCACAGGACCGAGGTAATTGGAGAATAATGGGAGAGGCCTTTGCCCTGCAGTGGGCGCAGATAGGCTGGTGATGATGATGATGATATGATGTAGATCATCAAAATGGTTTACATGAGGGCCTCCCGTAACTCCCGCACACCTTCCGGCGGGTGACGAGTTCAGAGACAAAGGGAAGGGACCAAACGATCCGGAGTACATGTAGTCCGGTTGCCGGGGCAGTCGTGGCCGAGTGGTTAAGGCGATGGACTCGAAATCCATTGGGATATTCCCGCGCAGGTTCGAATCCTGCCGGCTGCGTCCATGTTTTGCCATTTTTGTTCTTGGGAGTTATCGTTAGTTTGTTTCCTTTACGGCACTTTTAGATCATCGAAAGGTTTACATGAGGGCCTTCCCGTAACTCCCGCACACCTTCCGGCGGGTGACGAGTTCAGAGACAAAGGGAAGGGACCAAACGATCCGGAGTACATGTAGTCCGGTGCTGCGGGCAGTCGTGGCCGAGTGGTTAAGGCGATGGACTCGAAATTCATTGGGATATTCCCGCGCAGGTTCGAATCCTGCCGGCTGCGTCCGTTTTGCCATTTTTGTTCTTGGGAATTATCGTTAGTTTATTTCCTTTACGGCACTTTTAGATCATCGAAATGGTTTACATGAGGGCCTCCCGTAACTCCCGCACACCTTCCGGCGGGTGACGAGTTAGAGACAAAGGGGAAGGGACCAAACGATCCGGAGTACATGTAGTCCGGTGCTGCCGGGGCAGTCGTGGCCGAGTGGTTAAGGCGATGGACTCGAAATCCATTGGGATATTCCCGCGCAGGTTCGGATCCTGCCGGCTGCGTCCGTGTTTGCCATTTTTGTTCTTGGAGTTATAGTTAGTTTGTTTCCTTTACGGCACTTTTAGATCATCGAAATGGTTTACATGAGGGCCTCCCCGTAACTCCCGCACGCCTTCGGCGGGTGACGAGTTCAGAAAAAAGGGGAAGGGACCAAACGATCCGGAGTACATGTAGTCCGGTGCTGCCGGGGCAGTCGTGGCCGAGTGGTTAAGGCGATGGACTGAATCCATTGGGATATTCCCGCGCAGGTTCGAATCCTGCCGGCTGCGTCCATGTTTTGCCATTTTTGTTCTTGGGAGTTATCTTAGTTGTTTCCTTTACGGCACTTTTAGATCATCGAAATGGTTTACATGAGGGCCTCCCGTAACTCCCGCACACCTTCCGGCGGGTGACGAGTTCGAGACAAAGGGGAAGGGACCAAACGATCCGGAGTACATGTAGTCCGGTGCTGCCGGGGCAGTCGTGGCCGAGTGGTTAAGGCGATGGACTCGAAATCCATTGGGATATTCCCGCGCAGGTTCGGATCCTGCCGGCTGCGTCCGTGTTTTGCCATTTTTGTTCTTGGGAGTTATAGTTAGTTTGTTTCCTTTACGGCTCTTTTAGATCATCGAAATGGTTTACATGAGGGCCTCCCGTACTCCCGCACGCCTTCGGCGGGTGACGAGTTCAGAAACAAAGGGGAAGGGACCAAACGATCCGAAGTACATGTAGTCCGGTGCTGCCGGGGCAGTCGTGGCCGAGTGGTTAAGGCGATGGACTCGAAATCCATTGGGATATTCCCGCGCAGGTTCGGATCCTGCCGGCTGCGTCCGTGTTTTGCCATTTTTGTTCTTGGGAGTTATAGTTAGTTTGTTTCCTTTACGGCACTTTTAGATCATCGAAATGGTTTACATGAGGGCCTCCCCGTAACTCCCGCACACCTTCCGGCGGGTGACGAGTTCAGAGACAAAGGGAAGGGACCAAACGATCCGGAGTACATGTAGTCCGGTGCTGCGGGGCAGTCGTGGCCGAGTGGTTAAGCGATGGACTCGAAATCCATTGGGATATTCCCGCGCAGGTTCGGATCTGCCGGCTGCGTCCGTGTTTTGCCATTTTTGTTCTGGGAGTTATATAGTTTGTTTCTTTACGCTCTTTTAGATCATCGAAATGGTTTACATGAGGGCCTCCCCGTACTCCCGCACGCCTTCGGCGGGTGACGAGTTCAGAAACAAAGGGAAGGGACCAAACGATCCGAAGTACATGTAGTCCGGTGCTGCCGGGCAGTCGTGGCCGAGTGGTTAAGGCGATGGACTCGAAATCCATTGGGATATTCCCGCGTAGGTTCGAATCCTGCCGGCTGCGTCCATGTTTTGCCATTTTTGTTCTTGGGAGTTATAGTTTGTTTACTTTACAGCACTTTTAGATCATCAAAATGGTTTACATGAGGGCCTCCCGTAACTCCCGCACACCTTCCGGCGGGTGACGAGTTCAGAGACAAAGGGGAAGGGACCAAACGATCCGGAGTACATGTAATCCGGTTCTGCCGGGGCAGTCGTGGCCGAGTGGTTAAGGCGATGGACTTGAAATCCATTGGGATATTCCCGCGTAGGTTCGAATCCTGCCGGCTGCGTCCATGTTTTGCCATTTTTGTTCTTGGGAGTTATAGTTAGTTTGTTTACTTTACAGCACTTTTAGATCATCAAAATGGTTTACATGAGGGCCTCCCGTAACTCCCGCACACCTTCCGGCGGGTGACGAGTTCAGAGACAAAGGGGAAGGGACCAAACGATCCGGAGTACATGTAATCCGGTTCTGCCGGGGCAGTCGTGGCCGAGTGGTTAAGGCGATGGACTTGAAATCTATTGGGATATTCCCGCGCAGGTTCGAATCCTGCCGGCTGCGTCCATGTTTTGCCATTTTAGGGGCTCGGGCCCTGTCCCGTCCCTCGTTGCTGCTGTATCCGGCACATTAATGATGATTGTGGCAGGATCCCCCTAGGGATTGGCCAACCAAAGATTGGCCGAAGAGGTCAAAACGTTCAACGCGTTCGTTGCTACCCAACAAGGAGGAGAGGAAGAAGAAGAGGATGTCGTTCGTCGTCTGCGAGCTCAAGACACGTACGGGGGTACGCGACACAAGACGCTCGGCAGAGGCCAAGGTGGCTAAAATGTCACACACCGAATTTGCCAACTTACCCATGGAGATTCTCATCGTCTCAAACAAGCCCTACATGATCACCACAAACATCGACCTATAACAACGTGTCGAGTGCCATTGACGCGGCGGCGCCCGGTTTCGATCCCACGACTCTCTGGCCGCGACGGGAGGTACGTGGCGCTCTTCCCACGGCGCTACAAACCGAGACGCGAGCATGGCTACGAACGCGCCTTATGTCCTTCACTCATTCAGATGGTGCGCGCCGTCAAGAAGACCTATACCAACGTGTCGAATCTTTATATGATGTGTGGTCGAATGTTTCACGTTTTACCGATAAGCATTTTAGCTTCGCCCCTCTCATCATCATTCCCGTCGTGGAGATGGCGGGATTTTTTTCTTTTCTGATGGCACGCGTCCTCACTCTTTCCCCTCTGCGCACACCTCCCCTTGGAACGAACGAGCGATTAGAACTCCGCATAACCGCACGAGGTTGTGGCTTGACCTAGGTTGAGCGGGGAAGGTCGGATACACGCTACGAGGAACGAGCGGCTTTCTGGGTTGGACCTTGAGTATTAAGCTTCGCTTTAAACAACATAGCTCCCAACGCGCCAAATGGCTATATTTTGGTCACTCGCTGTTGCGCGCATGCGCCGCGCATGCGCAAGTTTTTAGAATAAGCGGGCGCGTTTTAAGGCATAGTAACGGCATGAAAGCGGGCTCAGACTTCTCCGTTGCGCTGCGCGCAGGTTGACTTTGCTTAAGTGCGTCACTGTAGGATACTGAGGCTTGTGCGACGAGGCTGGTTTGAAAACGAAATTTAATTCTGAGCTTCTGCGGCTTCTTCTACTGGACTGTGACTATTCAGACTCGAAGAACTTCCGGGTAATTATAAAGGGCAAAACTAAGTGTTGAGTTGTCGGTTTAATTTTAAGCTGAGAACTGTAGAACTCTGCAGGAAGCGTTTGATTTAATTTAAGCCAACGTGACTAAGCAGCTCGGCCCTGTTCTATATCTCCAGGAAGAAAAAAATGCCGAAAATTTGAAAGGTGTAACCATTTTTATTGTACTCGGTTAATGCTTAGGTAGTTGAGCTTAGCTGATTAACCCCCCCCCCCTTCCTTTTTTTTAGATAAAACTAGAGCCCTACTTATCCGCGTGCGATAAAGAAAGAAAAAGAAATGCTTTTCAACAAACTTTTGCTTGTTTAAAAATGATGTTCGACCACATTACTAAAACTGGACACCGCGCAAGGAAGGAATGCGCCTACAACATCGGCATTTATTATTAAAGGGGCATGCGACATCCTCCGCGAATCAATAAAAAGGAGTGACAGCCTTGTGCTAACACGCGCTGAGTGAAAATTAATTATTTCAACGTAATCCCCTCGACATCCCAAATCAGATTACCTCGGAAAGAGTGTTGAGCCGCCCGATCTCGGGCAATTATGAATTATCAATAAAATGCAACAACTAACTCGGTCGCCACGATTTACTAAAGTATATAAAGATCTAAATGACACCTTTATTTGTTGCTGATGATGGCAGTACCCTGTTATCGATCCATAGATTTGAATGCTGTAAAAGTAACAAAGAAATATCTTCTACGACTCTTTCCTCGTTCAATCTTTGAATGAATATTCATAAGCTCGGTTCCGCTACTAGCGTCGTTGATTGGAAGTTTCTGGCTAACTGCACAGTTTGGCCGACATTTGACCAAGATTACGGCTGAATCGCTGTATGGTGATTCCTTTTGATAAGATAACGCCTGGATGCGTTTACTGCGCTCAGGCTTAATCCTCAAGCTAGCTGCATTGACTTAAAGCAGTTCACACCGCTTCAAAGCTAGGTTCCATAGCGTACTTTTAGCACAGTGTAGAATTTATGTAATTGAAATTCAAGCCCTTCTACCTCCCCCGAACGGTAGAGAAAGCGAGAGTGGGAGAAAGCCTGAACTGGACTAATTTCAATAAATTAGCGTCTGGTCCGCTACATTTGTCGTCCGAGAGATTAAAAGTCCCGCGACCGTATTAAAACTCGGTGAAACCTTGGAACAACACTAAGAGGCACGCGCCCCACTTAATTTTTTTTTCAGCCCAACTCTCACTCGTCTTGAATCTCCGAAAGGCCTCGAGGAGTAATAAGACAAGCGGTTAATGAAATGCTCTTCAGAGGGGTAGGGAAAAAAAATGCGGCCTCGCCGGCGACGAGACATCTCCCGCTAGAAATTTCAATTCGAACTGAGCTTTAATAGCCTCGTGCTTGCCGCCTGTGAAGAACACACACACACAAAAAAAGAAAAACCAAAGGGAACAACAGAAAAGTATAAAAAAGAGCCGAGCATCAAAGATAAAATTCCTGCGCTCGTAAAATATTCAGACAGAGCGAATCGAATTTCTCGACGCGGTTCCAGCCAGAACTCTGCCGCTCCGCGTCCACTCACGGTCCGCTTCTTCCCCCGCGAGTTTAATCTCGGTTATCTTTATTTTCGCTTTTCTTTTTTTTCGTTCTCCCAGTTTCCGAGCAATTTTTACCGGCTCATCTTTAACTCGAGGCAAAGATTCTGACGAAGTCCTCAACGCGGCACCTCTTATTGCATTTCCCGTCTTTGCTACTCCTTTTTACTTTCTTCGTGCGACTCGGCGTCTCCTCCTCTCTCTTCCTTTTTTTTTTAATCTTTTCCTACCTGTTACTTTCTTGCCGGCGTTTCTTATCTCCCGGCGATGAGTTGTGCGCGAGAGTCCCGGGAATAGGTCCTTCATTATTTACACGTTAGCCTCTAAATGCGTAATGTCTCTCGGATTTTCGGCTCACGGGGGACAGCTTCATCAAATATGCGTTGCTCCGTTTCTGCGAATCCCTCGCCTCTGCGGCGGTGGCGCTTCGGGGGCGTGATTGCCAAATCAGGAAAAGAAAAGAGAAGTATGAAAAAAAAAAATAAAACGTGCGAGAAAAGACGACACTCGTACAGGCAGCGCCGGCTTTTATGTAGCAATCCTCGTCGTTCTCTGCGAGCTCCGCTCGAATTCGATGAAAAGTTCAAAATTGAACGCGGATGGCTACGTGAGAAAAGAGGATGAGAGGGGGGGGGGGGGGGGGGGGGGGAACAGTAAGAAGGTGGTGCGAAAGTCCATTTAGTTTCAGCCGATCAAAGTTTTCTGAGCGGTACAGGATCTACAGTTAAATCAGAAACACATTGAATAGTGCGCCCCAGGCCACGCTTTGAATTGGTCCGGCTCTTCGGTGATGCGAGTTAGAAGGTTGCTCTTTTCATTAAAATTGCTTTCACTCTCCTTTAGAGCGCGTGCACAAGCTTAAAGAGAGGAGACCAAAAGGCAAGCGCCTCTCTTGTTAGTCTCTCATGTGTCTTAGTCAAAATTTATTGCGCTGTTTCACCTGGTATGCACCACCCCCAACTCGCTCAGCTTTCCATACTACTGTGAGCAAAAGATGCAAAGTGAGTGAGTGAGTGAGTGAGTGAGTGAGTGAGTGAGTGAGTGAGTGAGTGAGTGAGTGAGTGAGTGAGTGAGTGAGTGAGTGAGTGAGTGAGTGAGTGAGTGAGTGAGTGAGTGAGTGAGTGGTGTAGTGAGGGACAGGGTAGGGATGGTGAGAGGAGGGGAGTGAGGAGTGAGGAGGAGTGAGGGAGACTAACTGGTGATCGATATGTTTACTTGAATACCTGGAGGTCCCATCTTTAAGTTTAGAGAGGGGAAAATCTTTAATGAGACTGGAGATCTAAGCCGAGCTAAGCTGCCTGGCTTGCTACGTCAGATGAATGCGGTGACAAGGATGATTATAATTAGGAAGAGGAACACATATTATTTTAACTATTTACCAAGTCTGATCAAGACGTGTCTTTTAGGTAGGCCAATAAAGGCTTTTGTAGCTCGAGAGGCGCGTTTGGAAGAATTACAGTGACCTAATACGTCCCTCAGTTCTAGTCCTGCGGAGAGCGGCCGGCCCAGAGACACTGCGAGGCACATTCTTTACGTACTAAATCGCGCACAGTCGCAGATTAGGTGTTGCAGATCTTCACGCACATCACACTGTGGGCACAGTGGCGAGGTGGACTGGTTGATTTTGTAACAGGAGTATCGCGTGTAGGCGACGTTCAACCGCATACGGTGCAGTACTGCTTCATCATGCTTGGATATTCCAGGTGGCACGCTAAAATTACAATGCGGGTCTATGGAGCAGAGGGGCGCGTAATGACGGGATGCGTCTGCCCAAAGCTGCATGCTCCATGCCACCACTGGATGCAAGGGCTGAAGCATCTTTGTGAGAAAATGGCACCGGTATTTTTGATACACGTTGGTCATGCGCTGTGGATGCTGCAACGTCCGCCTTCACATTTCCAGTTATCCCGCAATGGGCAGGGAGCCACTACAGTGCTAGTTGATGGTGCGCTTGCAGAGCTTGCAGATGCAAAGCTTGTACATCAAGCACAAGCTGATCTTTGGGGAAAGACGCCAGACATTTCAGTGCAGCCCGAGAGTCCGTGAAGTTGGCCCACACGCGTGCCGGCTCCTGGATGATGTGAGCCAAGGCCCTCCGCAGAGCTGCAAGTTCGGCAGCCGTAGATGATGTTCTGCGGGTGAGCATAGCACTGAGGGTGGTGCGTGATGAAGGTATCCACACTGCGGCAGTGGATGATGTGGATGACTCCGATCCGTCAGTGTAAAGATGTGTGTGTACTCCGTATGCGTGGTAGATATACTCAAGGGAAAAAAACCGTAGAGCGGCAGGCGGAATATGCTCCCTGCGTGAAATTCCGGGCACTGAGGTCACTATTTTCATGGCCATGAACATCCAAGATGGCTGCAGCGGAAGAGCTGGCGGCTGGGAATGCTGCATCAGGAAGTCACGTGCTTCATTGACTGAACTTGGCGCTAAAGGATGATCACATTGCCTTGCCACAATCCGTAGTCGCACGCGAAGAAGCTCCTGCGCCGCCGAGAGCCAAGTGTGACAGGCGTCGGTATTCCGTCAGTGTTCCCACAGTAGAGACAGTTCTCGGGACACCAATGCAGGTCCTCAAGATACCTACAGCAACTGTGTGCTGTCCATCACTATGCGTACAGGACGCAGTTTGGAGTTCGACAACGCTGATGTAGCGAAATAATATCTGCAAAGAAAAAATGTTGCAGGGACATCTACGTTTGTATCCGAAGATGTAAGGCGCGATAGCGATACTTCGACTCCCACGGAGCGTTTCCGTACGCAGCTGCTGCATTTAGATCTATGCTTCACGAGCACGAAAGGTTATCGAAAAGAGAAAGGCTAGCAACCAGGGTTTTTAATCGCCGTGTCTCAGGAGAGACAAAGGCTCTCTGCGCTTCTGTGGCTTAAAATAGGAGCATGAAAGGTTGCAAATGCGAGCGGTTGGTCAGTTTTAGCTAGGAAGAGTCAGTGTCAGTGCATCAAAATGTTTATTCCGTGATGTCTAGGCCGGGCTGAACAATTTGGCTTTTTTAAAGAGAGAGAGAGAGAATGTTTGTTCAGGAAGAAATATTTGTGGTTTACGAAAATGGGGTAAAGAGATGGCAGGGAGCTCAAAGATGGAACCTGAGTCTACGGCACCAGATGCAGCAGCCACTTCCCTTGCCCTCTCAATCAGCTCGCGGTGATCTTGAGGTAACGAGCTGGTCAAATCTGCCTCCCGTGCTTCGAAGAAGTGGAATATGTTGTGTTTGAGTTGTTCTCACCCTGGCCATACCCTTGGACGTAGATAGGTTGCGCGCAAGAGGGTGGTTGTTTCCCCTATTTTAGCAGAGTTCAATGTTAATGTCTTAAGTTTCCACCGAACACCTTAACGTAAATGGATTTTCAGTTAACTGTGTTGGTTTTTCGTCCACAGAGTTTGTGATCCTTAGACATTGAGACCTCAATGTAGCAAGGGGAAAGATTGTGTTCCTAGACACAGGATGAGGATTCGTTCTTAACGTTTTTCGAAGAGGGCAGTGTGGTAGTCGTGGTCACAAGGAGCACGGTATGTGACTTCGTGCGCCTCTTTTATAGTGCGTCGTTCGCTTTCAGACCATTGGATCTGGCTGTCCAGGTGACGTTGTTAACTTTCTGCATTATGGATGGGAATATTTTACCGAAGCGCTTGGTACAGTTTTCTGCCTCCAGAAAACTGTATAATGTCTTTTGTGAGTCCGTAATGATGTTATGCTTTTATCTGAAACTTCCGCTATTCGGATTGCCAAGAGGATAAACTCCAACTTCCACCCCTTTGTTTGTGTATGGTGGAGGGTCATGATGTCACAAAGATTGCCAGAGTAGTCAACTACCACAATTAGGGCCTAGTGCTTTCGTACATCCCGAAGTCGGTGTATAATGTGGTCTCACAATATTGAAACTTTCCCCGAATGAACCTAATCCTGTCGTACCGCCGCCACTTCTGTAGGACTGTATTCATATTTTTGGTAGAGGAGAGCTTTTATGAGGAGTTGCGGGATCGGTGCCATGTATATCATGGCGTGCAGTGGTTTCCTTTCAAAGACGTGAGGGTGCCTATGTTTTGTTTTTTGTTTAGGGTGCCTGCTTGAGGGTACCTGAATCTTTAGAAAGGGGGTATAATGGCCCCTCCTGATTTTGTTTTTACATCCGCTTTTTTGGTCTTAGGGGAGTGCATTGTTTCTCCGATTTCTTGAAATGCATTAGGAATGGTACAATTGTGGACCTATTCATCGTCATTATCACCAACATCCTATTTAGGACGACTGCAGCGTGAAGGCCTCTCCCATTGACTCTCACCCGCTGTTGTCTTGCGCGTCCCGAGTCTATTCTTTACTCCGAATACTGTTATTTCATCCCTCCATCGGGTAAATGGCCATCTCGTTCTTATAGAACCGTCTATGCATGTTCATTTGTTAACCTGGTGGTCCCGCCCTTGTTAGTTAGTCTCATGGTCAAAATTGCGAGGTTGAGAACTACCTTATATGCTGTCCTAATGGTGGCGTTTCTTTCACTTTCTTTAGTGCGGGTAAATTTGTTGTACGGCAGGCTCTGCAATATTCTGGTTATGATAGGTGGTTGCAAGAGTCTTGGCGTTTATTTTCTCTTTTTCGTGCTCTTTCTTGGTTGGACGTTTTGCTGCTTGGGCAATAGTTGGTTACAGATTTTCTGATTTTGGCGATTGTGAGTTGAGAACTACACGCTTGTCTAGAACCCCGCCGAGCTTTATTACGTGGCTGTTCTCTGGGAGGATATTCGTAGCCTATTTTTAGGGTGATTTTTAACTTGGCCGCGTGGCGCCATCTGTCGTCAACCAAACCGAGCTTTCAGCGGAGACATAACCGTAGGAATATTGAAAAGTATTTTAAAAACCTATGTGATTAGACGCCGTATAGTGGGCTTTATTTTACTATTTTCGGCTTATAATATATTCCTTCCTTGATTTCTGAGAGACCGGCGTTAATCCTTTGTCCCCTGTTTTAGTTAGGTGCGGGTAATCCCGGCTATGGCTTCCCCTAGCGGCCTATCCGGGTTGGCCCCGAACTTCCCAACATAGCGTCTCGTGCGCGTGCTCGCAAATGAGTTGGTACAAGGCCCTAAGCTCCTTGGGCGACCTATGGAACCTCAATTGTTTACGGTTGCCTTATGGAAAGTCTCATCTTGATCTTTACCGCTGCGGGCGCATGCGGAACTCCGCTGGTGGGCTAGTCCCCGACTGCACGCTGCCCTTGCGTAGCCGTACGGGGAACGCGTTACATCTTGCGCATCCCGAGTGGGTGACGCATGGAGTATTCCAAGCTGCCACTACTCTGCAGGCTGGACTCTGTTGGCGCCTCGGGCAACCCCATTCCACTGACTTGACCCTTGTCCCCCAACAAACTGGTAGGACGATGAGGAGACAGCTCACCACCGTTTAAGATAATTTAGCAAATATGCAGAGAGGCATGTTACTCCGCCGTTTTTTCTCCAGTATGACCGTACCCGGCGTCCCGGTTGGGCCGACCGGACGCCGAGGTTCTGCCGATACCGGAGAAGTCTCCGCCGACTGTCTCCGCCACAAAGCACGCACGCTAATGAGTGGCGGGTTCATCGAAGTATCTATCCCATGGCTGAGGCCACTGTTTAATATGCGCATAGCAATACACCCTGTACTTGCAGTCACACTTGTCGCTAAAAGTCATTCTCCGACACTAAATCTTTAAAACGGTTCGATGTGGCGCATAAAAAAGCTAAAACAATGACTGCGCCAATTTTGAATCGATATACACTTTAGGACGGAGCCTACAGCGCGCTATTTTGTTCCAACTCCGACCAGTTCAAGCGTGCGTAAACGCGTTAGATCACAGCGGGTTTATCGTGCGTCGACAGCACAAACAGCAGCGAATAGCCGACAGCGCATACAGAATAAAAGCAAAAAAAAAATGAAAAAATAAAGATCAAGCGGCTCTGGGATTCCTACCCTCGGTCCCGGAGAATATCAGCCTAAAACTCAAGCCCTGCACCACCCGAAAGCCTTGGCTTTAGCGAACAGAATGTGAACCCTAGTGGATGCGTTGTGGTCTAAGATTTAGAAATGTGTTTTAGACATGGACTGACAACAGTAATTTGAGCACGCTAACTACAGAAGTACCAAGCCACGTTCGCGCTAATGGCGAATATGTAGGGCCTACAGGGGCAAAAAAGAAGGAATCAAAAAAGTGCGAAACCCTCCGGGGGTACTCACCCGCTTAGGGAGAAGACCAAAACCGAAGATAAAGCAAAACGCTGCAAAGGGACCATGCAAATGAGGGAGTCCCGCCTGCGGTTGGGACCTCCTTATGTTACCTACACTATGTAGCACATACCGTTGTACTTTTGAAATAAATTTTGAACTCTGAACATTGAACAATTGCCCCTCTGGAGGCCCGCAGAAGAGCAGATAATCACGACAGTCCTACAATAAAACATAGAGCTTGAAATAAAAATATAATGATTTTGCAATCCCACTCGTAGGCAGTCTCAAGTGTCCCACTGAATATTTTTTGGGCCACCGATGAATTAACCTACCAGCTCACCGTTATCACAAAGCTGGTCGAAGAGGCAGCGAAGTTGCATTTTTTCGCGTTGGTCACTGAGCGAGCAAATATTACTGACGGCAATAAATACCAGGGCAACGCATTTTGATGCTTATTATTTATCTTGAAAGCATGACACTGACACAGACAGACAGACAGACAGACAGACAGACAGACAGACAGACAGACAGACAGACAGACAGACAGACAGACAGACAGACAGACAGACAGACGGACGGACGGACGGCGGACGGACGGACGGACGGACAGGACGACAGATGGATGGTACGGAAGAGAGAGAGAGGATCAGAGAGAGAGATAGAGAGAGAGAGAGAGAGAGAGGAGAGATAGAGGAGAGAGGAGAGAGAGAGAGAGAGAGAGGCTTTACATCCTGACTCAAAAGTCAGAGTTAACCGCTATATCAGGCACTTCACATGTAAAAGGGGTGAAGATAGATAAAACGGAGAGATAGAAGACACGTAAAGAAGTATTTTATAACAATCGGTAACAATAGATGGCAGACGAATGCGAAGACATCGTCGGTGCCGCGAACTCAATGCCCGATAAGCTGCTGAGACAAGGAAAAGGAACAAGCAAAGACACGAAATTTCAGAACGGCAGCGCGAAGAACGTCTTTCTTCGTGCCTTTCGGCAGGCAACCTAAGCAGCAAAAAAACGAGGAGGAGCTGTATAACGCTTCCCGGCGGAACAAGAGATTGGCGGGTGCTTTGAATGAATGAAGTGGAAAATCGCAAAACGATTCGAATGAAAGCTACGATGTGATTACTGTGCTGAATCCTTCCAGTATTCTCTCTCTTGGCTGGTTCCAGAAAAAGTATCACTTCGCGTCGATTCGCGTCGATTCTTCTCTATATAGACCTCCGAGCTTCTCAGTTTTCTCCTCGCTAGATCATGCTGGTCCTCTAAAAGAGAAGGAACAAAGGAACTGCTCGAGCAAATAGTTGATATCAACTACGTCACGCCCCTCCCACTCCGATCATCTAATGCCTCCCCTGCTGTGACTTCAACGGGGCTGTCTTCTCTCTTCATAGATGGAGTCGTTATTTTTCAATCTCGTATCATTTTCGAGACGTCACCGCCCCCCCGTTCCCCGCCGTTGCACCAGGGCGCTATTTTTTGAAGCAGCTCTCAGTCGTTCGACTACGGTGACCGGAGCGTGAAAGCCGCTTTGTTTGTTCTTGTGATGCTTTCCCCACCATCATCATTTCCCTCCCTCCCTCTCTCCTCCCTCTCTCTCTCCTTTCTCTCTATATAAATATATCTCTCTCCCTCTCTCTCTGAACGAATCAAAAAGGCAAGGACGGCAATGATAAAACGAGGGAAGGCGAAAGAGGGCCGTGTTTTAGAGAGCAAAGAGAGCGGCAAAGAGCAGCCAATCCGAGACCCAAACTGAAACCCTGAAATTCAAACGTAGGGAATGGCGACGAGAGAGTCGCAAACGGAATCAGACTGAAGAAAGAAGTATGTATATGAAAGATGATAAGAGCTGCGATGACATCTTTCAGAGTCTTAACGCATCCCCGTGTCCAAGACGGCCTGTTTGCGTTGGTAAGTGATAAGGCTAGGGATGAGGTGAGGGTCTGACGAGAAAAAAATAAGAAAGCAAACAGGCCTGAGGATACATAGAAAGCTTTCATTGGCCGAGGAACCTCGTCGTCAAGTATGGGTCTTCTCGTCAGTGTGCCATGGGGTGATTCTTAACATGTGAATGTGGGCTTTGAAGAACTACCACTTTTTTTTTTCTAGATCCTAATAGGGTTGGATCGAGAGTCCACCTCTCCTTCCCTTCCCACAATAATCGTTGGCGTACAGTGGTCAGTCGCCACTGACTCTTAAGAGCATGATGCTTACCATGTGCAAGGAGCGTGAACGGGATCCATAGGGAACTCGTGCGGCGGCATAACCTTTTAACAGTATTCAGTGCTTTTTTTTTCTTCGCCGCTGCTTCACCGGGAGGATGTGTGAGGAGGATAGATTTGTTGTCAAGAGACTGTGTAAAGCACGTACGCAAGAACAGGTTTGCGCATAAAACCAGGTATACATCACAACTCTGTGGTAAAAAGAACTGTATGAAAAGAAATGGGGATGAATGTTCACCACGCTTCTTATGAGGACAAACGTAATCCTGTCTTTTTTTCTTTTGCTACTCACTTGGCGCCTTCAAGATAAGTGCACGGTCATCATTAAAAGGACAACAGACAGACAGACAGACAGACAGACAGACAGACAGACAGACAGACAGACAGACAGACAGACAGACAGACAGACAGACAGACAGACAGACACGCAGAGCACACAGACAGACACAGGCCACACAGACAGACAGACAGACAGACACGACAGACAGACAGACAGCAGGCAGACAGACAGACAGACAGACAGACAGACAGACAGACAGACAGACACACAGACATGCACATAGACAGACACAAAGACAGACACAAAGACCGACACAAAGACAGACACAGACACACAGACAGACACGTGACAGGAATAAACACGTGTAATGCAGCGAAGTATGACGCTGAACTATGCATGCAAATATTTATCGAGTGAGCCATAAAGACGGCGTAGATTGGCGGAGAAGAAACCGCGCTACGGTTCATCAGGGAGGAGTTAAGGACGATCAGTAGCGCAGCAACCCTAAAGTCTTTTGTTAAAATTACCGCGAACAAAGTATCAGCGTCGGAGCGTTTCTTTGCGGCCGGCCGGCCTCAGTGCGTGGAGATAACTGCCCCCTAAAATACATAAAGAGAGTGGAACATTTCTTTAACAGCTTCATTAGAGTGGAGTAACAAGGGGGCTTACAAAACGCGAGCATTTTTTTTTTTCTCGAAGAAATCACGAAGTACAGCGTTTAACGGCTGTTTCGTGTTATTTGTATCTTTCCTTTTCTTTTCGTCGGGAAAAGTTCACTCGCTGTCTGTAGGTTATCTCCTAGTTTCTTATACTCTTTTCGTTCTTTCAGCATCTTATGATGCGCCACTCTTCGCTCCTTGCCTTGGATGTGCCAGAAAAGGAAATAAAGCGAGCCCGGAGCTGAAAGACGGGTGACAGAAGCGCCGCGGAGCCTTAATGCGATTTCCGGGACCAGGCGGGGTGAGGAAGAAAACAGAGCGCACCAACGCGCGCTAATGGTCGCCCACGGAGCGCGATGCGTTTTTAAATGCGGTGATTTGAGAAAACGAGACAAGGGGACGGAAGGAAGTTGGGAGGCGGAAGAGGAAAGTAATGATACGGGGGAAGAGGCCCGGGCCAGGCGTGCCTGCTTCAGGACGAGTTTAAATAGGACCCGAAAGCGCAGTGTCTCATCGCTGCGTGAATTTGCGCTCGTCATCTTCAGAAGTTGTTCTTGTCGCGACGAAAAGATTCAAACAGACACAACGTTTTGTGCGAAGAAGAATAATAAAGTCGTTTATGTTGCTCCGTGCGGCCAGTGGCCGTCAAGGCCATTTCATCGTTTTTGCATAACGTGCTTGGGAGTATATAAGGCACGAAAGCGGCGGGAAGGGCTGGACGGAAGGGTGGGTACTGTTTGCCCGCTGCGCGTCCAAATGCTAAGCGCAAACGCGAAAAGGATAAACAAGTTGTTAGCTTTTGATTTTTGTATGTGCGCATTGACATCTAAACGCTCTTGCACATTCTGTTGTAAGAGGTATTAACCTGAATCTGCATTCCGCTCCAACGTTCCTCGAAAGCGCCATGTTATTTTACGCTGCCTCGCTTCATTCATTCATTCATTCATTCATTCATTCATTCATTCATTCATTCATTCTGACGTAGCCTGTCAGTAATTAAAGCAATCGAACAGGCCAGCGGCCCATTTAAAGGTGAAAGCAAAAGAGCTAGCAAGCAAGCTAGTGAGCGAGTGAGTGGCTGGTTGATAGCGCGTCTCCAACCGGATAGAACGCGAGGTAACAGGCCACACGGATATCTTTTCCAAGCAAGCAAATAGACGGGCTTTTGTTCGAAAACCGTCTTGCTGTGAGTCAATAGGCGTGCTAGTATCAGCTGGTAGGTGTACCGTCGCCGGCTGGGCAGGCCCATCATTATCATCAGCGTTTATTCAAAACATTTACACGCAAAAAACGAACGCTTGGAATCAGCACTCGACACTAGGAACGGTGAGAAATTACGGGACGTCTGTGCAGCTACGCTAACCGTATTGTGAACAAAAGTAGTGGAGTTTGGTATAAGTATAGGGTTATTCGCTTTCGGGTTTTATATTTTTTAAATCGGGGGGAAAAATCGGGTGCTATTTTTGAAACTGATAATCGGGATAAATCGGTGTTTTTGCAAAACCATTCCGAAATGCGGTTTTTTTTTTGGTTGAATCTACCGATGTACTAAGCAATACACTCAGTTTATTTTATCAGTAGCTGTCAAAAGCCTGTTATTTGTCATATCTGGTCCCTTGGAAAAACAATTTGTCGTTCAGGTGTATTGTAACAAGGCATACCCACCAAATTCCTTTAGAGAACACTCAAATTTTGTAACATATTCAAAAAGAGGTACACTTTTCGCGGACTTTCAGGAGTGGCGGGCCATGAAAGAAGGAGTAATCACGGTAACTTGCGTGAAGTGTGCGAGAAACTTGAGACCTCCGCTTGCCGCTAATTGTTTTCTCTCACTGAGACGTGTATCGAGCTTGTTCACTCGGGTTGAGGCGTTAGCTACCACGTCCACCGGCGGAAATTCTTTGCCGAATCTCCGGTTCGCTGCTTTCACCGCAGCATTACTCTAGTTGCTGTGGAGTAACCTTTAAAGGCAAACGTACGCCTTCGGCCGCTCAACTCGCTGGCAACTCCCTAGCTTAATTAGGCTGCCGCTAACATATTAAAGGCGAGTCCCCTTAGGTGCTCGGGCTGTCGGCGTCTCATGTCGTCGTATTCTCATGTGGTCACGGCACTAAAACACTGGAACACTTGTTTTCAACTACTCGCGCTACAACGTAACACATACTAGATGTGTATAATGGATAAAACCGGTTAAAAATAAACTAAGATGATTTAAAGAGTTGTATAACCCTCCCTGTCTGCTTCAGCAATCGTCAAGCATGAGCAGAAGCTTTTTGTATACGGGCTATAATTTATGTTAACCCTTAAATACCCACCGGCTGTTGACGCTAGGCATGATCGGGGGTGGTCGGTCGAAGCAAGAAAAGGCATACTTTACCCGGTGCCGCGGCCTCGTTGATCCCCCAAACGTGGTGCTGTTTGTCTTCGAGCCCGGCCGCAACGAGCGATGTTCCCACTGCTGGGGCGTGTCCGGTCAATTCTTATGAGTCACTTGGAGCACGAGTTGGCCGCTCTAGGAGAAGAAGCCTTCCTTTTGCGCTGGTCTACGCGCTTTATAGTGGTCAGGAGCAACGTCCTGAGTGTTTCTCTAGTGCCGTACTGAGTTCAGTATAGTTTATGTACTCTTTGTGTAACGCTGGTGAACTCGCGGTGAACTGATTTTGTAGAAGCTTGATGCCCATCCCATACAATTGTTGTGCAGCGAATAGAATATGTAGCATGGAAAGCGATTGGCTAATTCTGTTTTTAGGGCAGCGCTGTTACCACTAGTCGCTGCGCCCTGATATGTGGATTGTAAAATTCTCTTTTTAGGACGATACTCCAGAGAGGGCATTGCACTGCGCTCGCGTTGACCCCTGCCAATACCCCAAACTGGGGAAGGTGGGGCATGCAAATTGCTTGAATCCGGTTCAACGCAAGAAAGGGCGCCACCACCTCAGCAAGTGCGCGATTCCTCCTCTCACCGGCGCTTCTCCGGCGCTCAATCAGCGCGCGCCGTGTGGCAAGCGAGAGGCTTACAATCTTTTAACACACTGATACACTGCACGTTTCGCCCCTCTCCATGTTTCATATACGGAGATAGCCCGGGATTTTTCAAAGCGAAGCTTTCAGCCTCTCACTTATGCCGTCTACGTCCGCCCAAAACAGGAAATCCAACTTTCTCTGGCAATGATTATGATCGTGGGGGAAGCGAAGAAAAATTAAAGCTGTTCCCGTGGTCGAATCGCACCTGTATCCCTCGCGCTATGAAGCCGACGTCTATCCGATTGCGTGATTCCGGTATGGTCGAAGCAGTTTGAATTTCGAGAGCGGTCCATGGACGTGAAAAATTAGACAGAAAATGCACCCCTCCGTCTAACGACGACGACCACCATAGTAATCGCCATAAATAAATAGTGTCCTCTTGCTTCTGGGTTCTGTTGGACCTGGGCCCGCTTGATCGAAGCCAAATAAGGCAGTCTTATTCGCAGTCTAATCTTATTGGCAGTCTTATTCGGGGTCTTATGTTCGTTAGACTACAAGACACTTTCCGGAAACTTACAAGACCGCGAATGAGACTCTAAGTAAGATTGGGATAAGACAGTGAATAAGTCTTACGCTGACGTGGTCGGTCATTTCATTATAAGGATCGACCTCCATACCGTGAAAAACGAGTGCAGAAGCCGTAGAAGTTGCGAACGATGCCGAGCGGTGGCCACTTGGCCGTCTGCTTCTAAAATTCCGCGGCGATCGACGCCGTTGCAACGTACATTGGGAGAGAGGGTGGAAAGGGACAGACAACGCCGACGGTGGAAGCCGCAAGGCCTACCTACTTTGATGTGGCAGCGACAGCTGCAGCCAACCATGCAGCCAACCACCCGTTTTCAACTTTCACTGTGCGCTATGGGCGCGGACGAGTAGCGCGGCTTTTTTTAGGGGCGAAGCTCCTCTTGCTCGGGCCCTGTCCCGGCCTTACACGGCACATTGTACACGGCACATTGATGATGATTGTGGCAGGATCCCCCTAGGGATTGGCCAACGAAAGATTGGCTGAAGAGGTCATAACGTTAAACGTGTTCGTTGCTACCCAACAAGGAGGAGAGGAAGAAGAAGAGGTTGTCGTTCGTCGCCTGCGAGCTCAAGACTCTTGCTCTGGCCCTGTCCCGTCCCTCGTTGCTGCCATACACGGTGGAGTGATGATGATTGTGGCAGGATCCCCCTAGAGATTGGCCAACCAAAGATTGGCCAAAGAGGTCAAAACGTTCAACGCGTTCGTTGCTACCCAACAAGGAGGAGAGGAAGAAGAAGAGGTTGTCGTTCGTCGCCTGCGAGCTGAAGACAAGTGCCGGGGGTACGCGACACAAGACGCTCTGCAGAAGGCGACGGCCAAGGTGGCTAAAAGGTCACACACCGAATTCGCCAACTTACCCATGGAGATTCTCATCGTCCCAAACAAGCCCTACATAATCACCACAAACATCGACGTTGTCGACGGGATTGTCAACGGAGAGGTGGAAAGCTAGACGTGTCGAGTCTTTATATGATGTGTGGGCGAATGGTTCACGGTTTTACCGATAAGCATTTTAGCTTCGCCCCTCTCATCACCATTCACTTCGTGGAGATGGCGGGATTTTTTTTCTCCCTCACGTCAAACAAAAATGGACAGGAATATATCGTCTGCGGCCCGATATTTGTCCCGAGCAGACATCGGCTGGCCGAGCGCGCGGTGTGAATGTGTGGTCATCTGCTATGTCGGCTTTCGCCGCAGTAGCTACGAAAAGGCGGCACGGAAACGACGGAAAAATATATTCTTTTATAAAATCATGTCCATTCACTCAGAAACAACAAATAGGCGTTCACAAGAGGACTGCGATGTGACATCAAAATTATACACAACAGCAAAACGCTAGCAGCCTGCAATACCTCTGCCCGAGAGCGTTAAATAAAATCGCGTTTTCAAGGAGGAGCTGCGCAGACTTCGCGTCTTTCCACCAGTCCCTTCGAAAGTGTCTGTTACTAGAGCCACTAGTAGCTTATTTAGTGGCTCTAGCTGTTACGAAGTTTGATTGTTTGGGTTTGTACTGTGATTTCGCATTCTGCTTGAGTAATTGGGATCTTTTGCGTGTAAAAGCAGCATGCAGGTAATCAACGTTCGGCTATATTCTACAGCACGATTGTTTACAGCTGCAGCCCTCGCTAAGCGAGCTGCCGGCTAGGCAGCGGGTTATTACGATCGTGTCACCCTTCCAGAAGGCGTGAGCCGCTGGAGTGCTCGTTGCATCCGAGTCTACGACGATGAACCGGAAGCCAATTCGCAACTTCCTAGTTCACGGTGAGATGAAAAGCACGACTCGTGTTGCGACAACGTGAGACAACGTGGGTGCTTTTTTCATCAGCCCAGTGGGTTTCTCGGGCCCATGTTTCCCAGCAGACGATCTTTGTTTATGACTTCGATTACGCGGCCGGGCGACTGGGGACCGGTGGCGTAAGTTGGCATACCAAGGATGGCGGATCATTGTAACGTATTTGTGACAATGCCCAAATATGCCGCCTGATGGTCAGCATTTCTTGAATTTGTCTAGTCATGGTTCGAAATAAACGCTTGCCCAACGCTGGCGACAGCAACAAGCAGTTTTGCCGCGTATTCCCCGCTTTTCCCTAGGGGCCTCTCTCGTGCTCGTCTAGGTACCCGCTGACCCTATAGTCGTCAATAAGACCGCTCTGTAGCCCGGCCTGGGTGCTTTCGAGCAAGCGCACAAGTCCGAATCTTATTCGCGGACTTATTGAAGTCCGTGAATAAGACTAGACTGCGAATAAGACTGCCAATAAGCGCGCGTGTTCGTGCAAGCGGGCCCAGGTTTTCGAAAGTTTCGCTCTCCCCCATCGTTGTCGTTTCGGCAGAGGAGTAGTGGATTTTCGGCCTCCCTAGCTTAAGCGGCCGTTAACAGTATGTGCATACACGTGCGGCTGAGTAGCAGCTACTCTGAAAACATCACCTGTAGACTTTTAAGCTTCTTAAAGAACCTTTCAAAAAATAAATTAATGTGCGGATTGACCAGTCTGGAAAAACACCTTTAGCTGCTATTCCGGATGCATGAAGCAGCCAAAATGGTTCATGCGAACAGACAAGCACCCGCACACTCACACGCACACACGCGCACGAAAGTTCAACTACACGAATAATTAGTATGCCCGAGTTAGTGTACTGTCCTTACCTCTACCGTGGTATGTGAACCGGTAGTCAGCCGGTGATCAACGTCATCGTGCACCTCGCGTGATGGACGAGCCAGCCTTCTCAAACAAGCACCGTCTGTCGCCTTCGTGAGGCCTAGCCGGCAGCAAACACAGGGTCTCGCTGCATCCATTCAGGGATTAAAAACCCTGCAGCACCGAAAAAAGTCACTTGTTTTGTCCGGTGTTCTCATAAAGCCTGTGGCACACTCAGTCAGTCGATACACCAGCTATTTATGTAACTTTTATTAGACACAAAGTCCAGCTATGCGACATCACCCGCAATTGGGTGCGAATGAAGGTTTTTTTTTTCTTTTTCCCTACAGAAAGTGTTTTTTTTTCGTCAAAGAAATTGAGAAGCATTGAGAAAACATATACTTAGGTAGATGTTGTATGAATGAGGTCGCAAAACTACTTCATCCTGTACTTGAACGAAACAGAGAAAAACAAAAGCTTTTCAAGAAAAGAAAGAGGTCGCGAGGATGAATAAAGGAGGAGACGAAATGAAACGCTCATCCGCGAGAAATTGAGGTGAATCCCGTGTGGCCTCGGCTCTCTGCGCTGGAGCCGCTCTCGTCGACTCGTCCGGAGGCGCCAGCCCGGCAAGGCAACTGCTCGCGGAGGGAGCCGCAGGCGCCAGCCCGACCCAACAAGAGAAAGGGCACCGCCGCATGCATAAGAAAATCAGGTGGGCCCTCATAAATATAAACTACGTGCGCACTTCCGAGTCGCGAGAGAGCTCAGTGGCAGTCTGCACCCCTATATACTACTACCAGAGCCGGATCACTCTTCAAATGCGGCCGGATGGCCGAGCGGGGGAAGTAGGTAGTGCGCGGGAAACGAAATAAGACGACTGGATCGCAGTCACGCGAGCGTGAGCAATTGTGTATGTTTGGTTGTGTCTGTCCTGTTTGGATGTGTTTGTTCGCTCGTGTCTGGGGTCCGTGTTCGCGCGTTCCCTCGCCCTCCAACAGCAACAGCGTCTCCTAATCCCGCTGAGCTAGGAGAACGCCGAACATCAAGCCACGCCGCACAAGGCGCGTCGTCATGCGGACGAGAGATGAAACAGAAAGCGGGGTGGAAGCTCGTTATGGAAGAAAATACGGAGCTTCTGCACAAATAGGGGGGAAATGAAGAAATGAGGTGATGTATATGCGACGCCGTGCCGTACGATATGCACTGTTCTTTCCATTTTTTTTTTTTTTTTTTTGCGTTTTCCGTTTCCTTCTGCTCGCTGTATGAATGTCGGTCATGGTAATTTCGCAAGGTAAGAAACGAAAACTCTGGAAGTTGCGAGCTTCGAGACTTCTTTGATTAAAGTTTCTAAATGTGGAGTAGGCACCAGGTCACCAGATATGCTCGGTGAGAGGTTTTTCGGAATTCATATATGCGAGACGGCTTCCTTTCCGTCCAATATTCGCTTAGTACCTTGGCGCAAACCTTACTTTTGAAGAAAAAACTTGCCTCTTGCATTGCTGCATCCCACGTCTGGCCCGTTTTATAGCCACATATTATGGACGGCGAGGGTCCATTCTCCGAGGTATACACACCTCCTGCTACTTGTTCGAACAAAAACCCGGCCTACCTGCTTGTGAGGCGTTTTTATTGTTTCAGCGACCTGCTCTGGGTCCTGCTTTATTTTGCATCTACGAGCATCACTTCGGCTTGAATAAGTTGGCCGCACGAAAACAATGCCAAAGTTACTGTGGACGCGTCGCATGGCGTGCAAGATCAATTTCGACTTTGTATGCGAGGCAAACATATGTGGCAGCGCTTGAGAGAAGGGCAGGGGGGGGGGGGGGGTCTGCATTTAGTTCTATGGCAGTTTTTGTCATCGCAATGCTGAGAATAATGATCTCTGAATCTGGCCCTTACAAAGTGCTAAGCACGATAACAATAGGTGTGAATATTACACCCCACGTATAACCACCCTTCTTGCTAAGTTGCTTCTGTCGAACTTCTGTTATCAAACTTCTACGTTGCTTCTATCAATATAATAAAAATATTTGTTAGCCTATGTTAGGTATCGCAGAACGAATGCAGGTGCAGCTTCGCTGTATTCTAATGCAGGTCATCAAGTTTTCTTTTGAGCATTTTTCTATGAAGCGTTTATTTCAAGTGTTGGTGACAAAAGCTTGCAGTCGCTTCATGGTATCCCTTCTTAGAATTTTGGGCAAGTTACCGAAGCATGAGGGGCTCCAACTGAGTGAGTGAGTGAGTGAGTGAGTGAGTGAGTGAGTGAGTGAGTGAGTGAGTGAGTGAGTGAGTGAGTGAGTGAGTGAGTGAGTGAGTGAGTGAGTGAGTGAGTGAGTGAGTGAGTGAGTGAGTGAGTGAGTGAGTGAGTGAGTGAGTGAGTGAGTGAGTGAGTGAGTGAGTGAGTGAGTGGTGAGTGAGTGAGTGAGTGAGTGAGTGAGTGAGTGAGTGAGTGAGTGTGAGTGAGTGAGTGAGTGAGTGAGTGAGTGACGTGAGTGAAGTGAGTGAGTGAGTGAGTGAGTGTAGTGAGTTGAGTGAGTGAGTGAGTGAGTGAGTGAGTGAGTGAGTGAGTAGTAGTGAGTGAGTGAGTGAGTGAGTGAGTGAGTGTTAAAGTTCAACAGCAGATGAGCAGGAGACTCCTGGCAATAGCAAGCGAGTGGAACGAGCTTCGCACGGTGCTGTCCAGATGGCGGGTCAAGTGGTGACGGACGTGGCCGCAAAGTTAACCGAAAGTCTGACAGCAGATCAACAGAATCCAACTAGGCTTTCCTCTTCACATTCTAAGGAAATTCTAAGTATCCCCCTAATTTTTTAAGCTTCTCTGTGTTCTCTACACGCCTGTTGTCCTTCCTTTAGGCCAGCTTAATTTCCTCGTCCTACCAGCCTCGTTGTTCTTTGTTGATTGTTTAACCCGGCCCGCGGTTTTTACCCCTTTCTTTGCTTATTTATCTTTGTACCAAAAAAAAAAACTCTCGCCATAAATAGCACCCCCCTCCCACACACACACAAACACCCACGCACACGCACGTCCAGCTGGAAGGTGAAACAAACCGTCGGCGTCCTCTGCCGTTTCACCGTGTACTCTGTGCTTCATTAACTTACCCCTGGCAAGCGCCAAACGAAACAGGCTAAATCTTCATTAACCTTAGCGAAAACCTTCCCGCAACCTTATACCTCAGGCTAAGTGTCCCGACAGAGAGCATGCGGTCCTTTACACGCCTGTTATAAACGAAAACAAATGTGACGTCGACAAGGCGTGACCAAAAGGATACGCAGCATGCCGGGCTGCATCGGTGCTGGCATTGCAAACTGCCTTTAATTGCAAAAGCTCTTCAAAATTCAGAGCTGGTTTCTCAATTGGCAAACGCCTTATACGTCTCATGAAACGCAAAAAGTGACCATTGACCATCGTCAACACAAATTGCCCCAATATGGCCGCCGATGCGAAGATAAAATAAATAAACAAAAACACATTTGGGTTCTCGCATAATTTTAACGCGGGTAGCTACTGCAGAAGCCAAGCGCGTAACCATAGCGCTAACCCGGCATCCCGCCAGAGCAAAACAAAAAGTAACCTGATTAACAAGGTAAGAGTGACGGCAGCTGACAGGTAAGCATGACTGCACGACAAGTAAGCGTGACAGGTAAGCTTGACGGCACGTAAGTAGAAGAGGTGCACATAGAGGGGAGCTCTGACTGTCGGAAGGCTGCCGCGTGAATAGCGGCCGTTCTTCCCGTTGGAGTGATTCGCGGCAAAATATGTAGAAACTACAGCGGAGAAAAAGACGCAAACACGATCTAGAAGGCAAGGGGTCTTTTGTAATCACTGTGCTTTCGCCTTCAAATTACGTAAGCGGACGTAAGTGTCAGATATACCTTGTACGCAGAGCTACGCCTTTGAGAATAATCGGCAGTTTTTCGCTACGGTGGATTCCCCGGTCCGCCCTAATGTTCCCATAAAACCTAGTTAATTTCCGTAGAAACAAAATTATGTACACGGCTAAAAAATCTGCAAGAGCGATGATAATCAACTTGAAATTACTGTTCTGGGTCACCGTCTGCAGCGCTGAGTGCATGGTCATAACCCTGAAGACGCTTGAAGAGGTTCCTTTTGCGTGAACTCGCAAACAATACCAATGGCTGCCCTATGCGCCAGACACACAGATTGCGCTGGAAGATTTTTAAACACTTTTTATAACTAAACCCAGCCTCGCTAGCTATCTTGAATGGGCACTTACATAGACTGCGACAGTAAATGTTTCCTAACTAACCCAGTTTAACTGACTACACAACTTGAAGGCGCACTTAGATTGCAACAGTAAATGTATCCCCCGCACTTAGAACTTACAGACAGCGCGAGAGATAATGTGGAGACAGCTCATGCTGCAGAGTAGTATCAATTCGGTGACACGTTAATGGAACGTCTGCGTGAAAATTCTGTGCCAAGATAAACTGAAACAGTGTGAGAGACAGGAAAAAAAGTAGGTTCGGCGACAGCCAACTAAATGCGGTCCCCGTCGTGGGAATACGGAGGAAAAGAAAGCCTACCGACGAAGTTAAAATCGGCGCCAGCAGACAGAGAATAAAGGCGGAAAAAGATGGAACCAGGAAAGATCCCCTCGTAGACGTCACTTGTCTTCGAGTTGCCCTCCCCGCCTCTATCTTCTCGATTCTGCTCGTGCAACAGACAACGGGCCCCGAAGCAGCGCCGATGATCGCACAATCCCCGCAGCCCTTTTCCCGGAGGCCTCGTAGAGGAGCCCCAGCGAGTACTCCCCGGGGATGCGTCAATTCGATTCTTCGACGACGGAGACGACGGCGAAATAAGGAGCCGTGGTTTAAACTTTACCGGCCGAGAGCGTGCTACGCATGTCGCCCACGACGGAAACGGGGCAGGTGGGTGGCGAGGGCATAAAACGAGAAAAAAATACGAAGCAAGGATGAAAAAGTGGGCAATCTAGGTACTTCATATGTTCCTTTCTCGCATTTAATGACCTGCCTAATTGTAATTTATCTTTTTATGCGCTTTTTTTTTTCAAAGACACGATCTTGCTGGTTTGCAGACACGAATTAAAAGAAGTATAATTGGGCAACTACAGCTATTGCCCCGTATCATCTTCAGCACAACGCAGTATTCATAACAGGACCATTCCCCGAGAATAGCTCATACTATGAGCCTTTAAATAACATTTTAAATGTTCTAACCTTAAAAGGTTTTAAAAGGTTTTAAAAGGTTTTAACCTTTTAAATGAGCTTTTAAATAGTGTTACAACACCGATCAGAGAAATGGGGCGTGGGGTGACGTAATTGCTTGGTTGGGATGCGTGATAGAATGTGTGGAATAATGCGAGTCGCGCAAATTTTTGCCGGTGACTGAGAGGAATGATTGTGGCACGTTACTTTAGGTCTGTTACACTGGTAAACGATGAGTAATCGAAAAAGCGAATCTGGCAGCGCGGTTTTGGATGGCTTCTAGGTTTTTGATGAGACAATTCTGGTGTGGTCCCAAGCTGCTGCGGCGTACTCCAGTTTGGGGCGTATTATTGTGGTGAAAGCTAATATTTTTAAATGGATGGGAGCAAACTTTACGGTTCGTTGAAGATCACCTAAAGATCTACTAGCTGCTGAAATGACGTGATTGATGGGGAGGGTCCATGATAGGTCACTTGAGATATGTATACCGAGGTATTTAAGACAATTAGTCGATTGTAGAAAGCTATGTAGGGTTGATCTTCATTGATTGATCTTCAAGTTGATCTTCATTTGGCGGCACAACACATTCGCCTCCAGCTCACTTGGCATGGCCGTCTTCTCCTATCCTCTCTTCATTACGATGTATCTTCCTTGCCCGGCATTACATCGACATACTGCCCTTGGTATCTCGCTCCTCGCATAACGGTTCCTACCATTTCAACACGCGTCGTACCCCGAACCTCGCATTCAAGACTTCGTCGAACTCGAGTATGCACTCTTCGCTACCGCGACGGCGACCTAGCAACAGTGACATAGGCAGATGCCTCCTCCTTCTCCCAAGACGCACGCGGGGTCACAGTAGTTGTTCCCGTGCCCACCCGCCCTTGCAGAAAAGATACTCGGGCGTTCCTTCCGCCCTGCCTCCCGAGCCCCAGGAAAGCTCCGACGCAATCTTATCCTTAGCCACTCCTGTTAACCACGTGACCCTCAGAAACAGCCAGGATGCTCTCCGCTTGTTCCAGCATCAGTTGCTTGCCACTTATATGACGCGCACACTCCACACTCACCTGGCCAAAGCACGCTGCTTCTAGCTACGTGCCGGACAGGGTTCCTGGTCACGCAGACGTCCCGGGTAACGTGCTCCGTCCAGCCGGGAGACTCGGAGACGCCCTGGTCAATCGCTTTCCACCCACCCGCAGGCGCGACAAGCCCGTCTACTTCAACGCCAGACTGTGCAACAGTTAGTCAGGGTATAGTGCGTCAGTTGTTGTTGTTGTTTCACGTCTTTATTTCACTTAAATTGCCCCTGGGGGGCTGCTGTGAAATGGAAAAAAAAAGAAAAACCCTTAAGGGGATCAAAAATGAAGAAACGAGGGATAAGCGCACTCCTGCTTCTCCCTTTCACCTGTTACCCCGGGCAGATGCTTGTCTTATCCTGCAAGCGCAGACGGACAGCCTTTCAACCCCACACATACTAATCAAACCCGATTATAACGAACCCGAATAGAGCGAATTATGCTATATATCGGACAAAAGCAAATCCGTTACGAAAATGCATACTAAACATATTCCTTATAACGAAGTTCCCATCGGATATATCGAACTCGGCGCACCTACAATTGCCAACGCAATGCATGGGTCTCGGAGCGGCGATTGAGATGTTGAGACTCGCGTGAAGCGACGTGACGCTCGACACCTTCCGTAACTGTTTTCGACGCACGGGATTCACGACGGAGCCCATCCAGTCAGCCAGTATTGTTTCGATATTGAAGGACATGGATTTGAAGTGGTGCTAACGATGTCTCCGCTAAAAAGAAAGTGAAAACGAAAATCACCGCTCTTTTGCGAAGTATGCAGTTAAGGCGGAAAGTAGCTTTATTGCATGCAATAAATGAATTGTTTTGTGCAAGGTAAGGGTACAATTTATGTGTTCGTTTTTCTATGTGAGATTGGCAGCGGGGGTCCATGTATTTCGAACTCGTAACTAAAAAAATTCGTTATAGACGGGTTTGGCTATATCGAACTATTGGATATATCAAACCAATCGCGGCGCATATTAGAGTTCGCTATAACCGGGTTTGACTGTACTTCGATTAGAAGGCCGTCGCAGCCCTGCACAGTGTTCTAAGTGTTCTGACTTTCCGAATACTCCGCATGTTCTTTGGAACTGTTCTGGTTCGCAACCATCCCTTTCAACTCATCTTAAATCCCTTTCACCTCCACCCTCTTCTATCTAAGACTGACTCGCGCCGCAGAAGGGAACGGACTGAGCGGTCTGGTGGCGAGCTTTCATGGCTCACGTTCGTCAGGTCCTCCCGTCTGTGTAGCTTTTTTTTTTCTCCCAGAGGCCCGGATATTGGGGGGCTATCCTTATGCCAATAAAATTTATCAACAACATTTGTCGGTGCACACGTAGCCGTGTGTAAATAGCTAGCATACCCCTTTCTCCGCGTATCCGTGATGGATGTTCCAGTGCGCGCATGTGGAGAGTCGGCTGAGTAGAAGACCTAGTAACGGCGTTGGCCATCACACCAGAGGGCGAGCCGCTGCAGCACTGATTTGTACAGCAATAGAGCCGTGTATTTTTGCGGACGCATTTTTTGCAGGGCCAACTCAAAGTGCAACCATCCGCCCGCCAAGGTACTTCGGTAGAAGGACTGACAACTGGGCCAGTTGGTATTGCATTTGGGACGTCTTGATCGTAGCGCACCTACACACGGAAACTAAAAAAAAGAGACGACAAACCACAGCGCCGTGTAAGTCTTTTCTTAGTGTCCGTGTGTAAGTGCGCTACCGTCAAGATGTTCCAGAGGTACTTCGACTGGGTATTTCCTGTCACACGGGACATAGCCATGCTAACTCTGCTATAGACCTCTCTTGCCGGGTTTGTATATAACGAATTGGGCCCGTGCGGAGTGCAGTGTAATATTAGTAGACGATGCCACCATTCCAACCCCCCCCCCCCCCCCCCGCCCTTGGCTCAAGGTCAGTAAAGATGCGATAGAGCACTGTTGAGCGAGAGTGTTTTACTTACGGCTCCATATACTGAATCTCTCTCTCTCTCTCTCTCTCTCTCTCTCTCTCTCTCTCTCTCTCTCTCTCTCTCTCTCTCTCTCTTCTCTCTCTCTCTCTCTCTCTCTCTCTCTCTCTCTCTCTAAGTATAACAATCAGTGTAATGATGACTTCGTCCGTAGCTTAGGTAGCACGCTAGATTTTGTGTTCCCCACAGGACAGTAGATCTTACGTTTCTTTTGTTATTTTTTGCCGCCTCTATTGACCGAATTCTGCATTCCAGTGTTTTAATAACAGGGATTTTACCTTTCCAGATTTTTGTAACACGTGAAATTACTATATTATACTTATCGTTTTTGTTACTGGTGTTTTGGGACAAAAGAACGGGCGTTGCTAATACGTTATATTAAGGCGGCCGGATGGCAGATGCGGCCGTCAGAGGAGCAAGTTCTGTCGCAAGCGGTACAACGTTCCTGGCAAATATTAAATTCTTCTGCGTCGGCTGCTTTTCTTCTCCGTATTCACATTCTCTTCTAGTGTCAGACTACTAGCGCGGGCGTTCGACCTTATTGCCAGGACTCCCCACTCCACCTTCTTCTTTTTTCTTTCTTTTTTTTTTTCGGCGGCATCGCACAAAAGATTCTTTTTGTGCCTTATTTGCAGTCGACATGACTTGCCAAGAGAGCCAGCGCTTCTGGCTGTCCAGTTTCGAACTACTATGCGCCTAAACTCAAATTCCAACGAGTAGCGTATCTCAAGTCCGCCCCGTCCAAAAACAAAAAAAAAAAAAAAAAAAAACGGGCAGGAGGCAGACGAAGCGGAGAACTACTCTGGGTTTGGTGGGTTTGTTTGGTGCGTTCTTTAGTTTTGTTCTGGTTTTTCCTTGGGGCCTTTTATGTACGGGCAACCTCGAAGGAATTGCAAACGGGCTCCCTCGCAGAAGAAACGGCGGCGAAGAACTACCTTAACGCACGGACCACTGAGCAGTTTGCGCTCAACTGGAGCCAATCTTGAAATATCTCGACTGACGCTGGCCCAGCCGGCTGCCGGCACGCATCAATGTTTTGGCCCCCTTTTTTTTTCGGTCTCTTTTGTTCACTTTACATTTCGCAGAGGCGGTTTTGAGTGCCTCGGAAGCCTCGCAGACAAGAGTTCCAACAGCACGAAGTTTGCGTTCTTGCGGGAGGAATTCGGGCGACGAGCGCGAGAACTCAATGACAGCGAATAGAGGTAAGCAACGAAGAAGAAAAAAAATACTTTTGTGGGAATCTGCCCAGACATGTAACGTCCTGTTTCCACGATCAACCTTAAAGCTAGCCGTTCTGTTGGGCTCTCCGGCGTCGGTGGCAAATTTTCGGCCTCTTATTCTTATTCTTTACTGCCCGAGTGTTCGGAAACATCCGCCGGCACGAAATTCGGATGTTTGTACTGGCTTTCGTGGCATAAAAATTCGCCTTCGGTAAACGCCCACCACACTTCAAACGGAACTGCAAAAGAGAAGGGAAAGGGGGGGGGGTAGGTCACGTACTGAAAAAAAAAAATGAGACTTCCAGTATTCTGAAACAAACATAGATGTGAGCGGACATGAGAATAAACGACGCCTGAACGAATGGTATGATATGCCTTTTGCGAAACAGGTTGCGAGCTGGCGTGGGTGTGCGCATGTTTGCGACACGTTCCAATTTCCATCTTAAGCATCCGTTTACGCTCCACAGGCGTCGGCGTAATTCTCGATGGCACCTCAACTTTTCTGTCTACACAGCCATATCAGAACTATTGCGTGGGCGCGTTACACTTGAATGCGCCGGCGCCCTGTGAGAGTGCTTCCTTCCAAAGCGTTTTTTTTTTTTGTGACGGGAAACAACGTTAATCGCATCCAGCTGAGTCGTAAAATTTGCACTGATCGGAATTTCCCAACGTGCTGGTCCAGGGAGTTGTATACGCAATGACATCATGACAGGCGACTGCCACACTAGGTTAGGAACTTGGTTGTACACTTGGCGTATATCGAAAATTAGTACACTTGACGTATATCGAAAATTGAGGCGCATATCACCGCAGTGCGGAGTCTTTGCTCCCCGATTTCACTCTGAGGGCAGTCCTCCAAAATATAAAAATCGGCTCCAGAATTGTAATGGCTGCCGTAGGGAGGGAGGAGGGAGGGAGGGAGGGAGCAAAATAAACGTTTTTTTTTATATATATAATCAGCACAGTGGTTGGGATTCTTAGTCCAGGACCCCTTGAGATTCCCCCGCTGCGATGGCTCTCTTCTCCAGCCAACGTTGGTCATCGCGGTCGGAGCTGGTTAGCCTTTTCTCTCCACTGCTCATCGGGAAAGCCACTCTGTGTAGGCCACTTGTGGACTGTAAATAAAAGCGACTAACGTTTGCCCTCGCGTAAGATGTTTTCACAAATTACCAAGGAATCTCTGCAGGACCTGTGCTTCGTAGCTTGCTTTACCTCCTTTGTTTCATCACCAGCCTGCGGGGTTTCCCGCAACGTTCAAGTTGGTCCCCATTAAAGGGACACTGAAGTGATTTGTAAATATTGCGGGGTTACTAGCGCAAATCGTAGTCTGGAGTTTTTAGGCAATGTTTCGACCACTCTCGCTGCGTTCAGGCGACTTTATTCACTAGAAAAACCAATTCGTAAATGCTGTCCTCCTCTCTGAATCCTACTTGCTTATTTCCTACGATGTTTCGTATGACGTCAAAACGAGATGGCTTGGCTGACTGCGCTACTGCACGGCTCGCCGACCCTCCGACAGAATTAGTCGGCACCGCCTTTAGTCGTAGCAGTTCGTTCGCTCAGTTGAAACTGAAGCCACGGCACGTTTGTGAGAAGGTGCCTTTAGTTTGTTAGCTTGTGTACTGTATAAGTCCAAGTCGCTCCACACAAGCGTACATGCGACGCTTTGTTGACTGGTACGCTAGTAGAAAAATCAAAGGCCAATTGAAGGCGGCAGAAGGGTCAGCGAAGTTAATATAGGTACTAAGGAATTAAAATCAACCGAAACTTTTATTTATAGCGTAAAACATGGGTGCGGGAAGCACTTTTTCCGCTGGGTGAACTAGCACAGCGGTCAGCAGCACGACCACACATCTTCGAACGCTTTTCCGTCTAAGAAATGCAGTCGCTAGACATGATATATTGTAAGAGGACGCTTACTGCACGAGCGCTATACAAGAAATAGTCATGTGAGCTGCTTGAAATGCTAAAACTAAAATTGCAAACTGGCTATACATGATATACTTTATATTTCAGCCCCGAGCATCGCTGCCTTAGGGCGTAGTGGTCGGGACCACTAGGTATATATTGTTTTGCAAGTCGCAAGTTGAAATCCCGATAGTACGCGTTTTTTTTTTAATTGGTTTATTTGTTTTGGGCAATGTTTTCTATATTGAATTCACGATTTTTGCGCTGTAACGTTCATTGCTCCACGAGCGAGTTCGCGGAACGCGCGCAGACTGACACTGACCCTTGGTGAGTTCTCGTTGGCGTCGTGTTGCAGGCACAGTCCCGATTCAGCCAACCCTTGGTTCGGAGCGAACACGCCTCTTAATATACAGGCACGAGCCAGGCAAGCTCCAAAGATGGGGAAAAGCGCATCGCATTTGAGCGTCTGCGGTGTCGCGGAGGGTGTTAATCCATTGCGTACGCCCTCTAGTGACTGTTACCATTCCAAGCCGTGCCTGGTAGGCTTATCTGATGCATTTTACAGCCGGCAACATGGCGGAAGCAGAGTATGCCGATTACTGAGCTATCGAGGATGCACATTCAACGATAACGTCGGATGCCAAGCATGTTGTTTCACAAAACCGAAACCGGAACTGGTTTGAATTCTAATCTTGGACATCGTCCAATCACGTAGCCCCTTGTATTGACGTCACTGCTGTTAGTTGGTGGTGCCACCGCAAACCGGGCATGGTAGGTTATTTTCTTTCAAGGTTTATAAAAGAATGCCGCCTGATCGCCCGGATAAACAATGAAAAGTGCGTTCGTTTGAGCTAGTCTGCGCAGTGCAAGGAAAAACAGGAGCTTGATAAATTCACTTCAGTGTCCCTTTAAGAGTTGGCTGACGCCTGAAGTGTTATCAGCCATTTCACAAAACGGTCTGCGACCGTGAACTTGAATAACCCTTCGGGACTGCTGTGGTGGCTACCGTACTTACCCGATTCTAACGCGCACCTTTTTTCCGCAAAAATAGCCCGAAAAATCGCATGCGCGTTAGAATCGGATACGAAACCGAAACTGCCGCAACAGCTGAAATTTCGTTCCACCTATCGCCATCGCCATCTCAAGATGGCGCCAAAGCTTTTAGCAACCATTTTTCGGATCTAGGTGCCTAGGCTTATGTTTTGGCGTTCACACAAATCGTCAAATTATTTTACTTGCGTGCTTGATAACAGTAATTGGCAGCAGCGGCAACGAAGGTGCGCCGCTTCCGCGGCTTACGAGCGGCTCCCAGCGTTCTCAACGAGCGGTTGGCTGAAGCGTATGCCTCTGGAGAAGCTCGCGGGATGGGCATGCGAGGCGTGGGCCACGATCCCATCGAACATTGTTGAACGTACGTTCAGAAGTGTGGCATCGCGAACGCGCTTGACGGCACCAATGACGAGATGTTGCGGTCAGCGGAAGGCAGTCATGGGCACGTTACCGAAAAAAAGTAACAGTGTTACAGTTACAGTTACAGTTACCTAACCCCAAAAAGTAACTCTGTTACAGTTACAGTTACGAAAACTAGTTACAGTTACAGTCACTGCAAAAAAAGTAACGTCGCTACTTTTCCGTTACTGTATGAAACAATTGTTGGAAAACAAAATTTAGCTTATTAAATAGAAACGTACGAAGGCATGGGGGCCCAGGCAGCGGTTGCACTTGCTCTGTGTCGACAGAAATGGCTGCCAAACGTTTAGAAAAAGTACGAACGCGGAGGCCGAACTTATACTATACCGAGCTTGAGGACAAAACAGACGAAACAATCAATGTCAACTAAATTTATTTTCACCTACAGTGTTGTCGCTTGACCGCCTTGCATAGTGAGGGAGAAGGGGAAAAGGGGGATGGGGGTGGTGGTTCGCCGGAAGGCCCTTCGGAGGAAAAGGGGAAACGGATGTGAGAGTACGTCGGTTGTCGAGGTGTTTTTGAAAGATACTAAAAAAGCGCTGCGTTATCATTTTATTCCGTACTTGTCGTCGGACACTGAGACCAATTTGAGCTATTGCCGAAGCGACGTTTGTCCGTAGGCCCTCGGAGTCGTTCTCTCGCCCCAACCCCCAGCCCCCTGAATGAACCAAGGTTATCTCCAAGGGGAATAGAAACTGAACTGGACGCCTGAGTGTTTTTTCCTGCGCCCCCTGTCCTCGCAAAGGCGATTTTTGTCGCCTCGACCGGGAAACACTGTTCTCCCAATCCCAGCCTTTCGCAGCAACCACGTCCCCGATCCCAGAGCCCGCTCCCTTCGTTTGCTTTGAGGCGTAGGCCGAACGAAGCTCGCCCAAGTATTCTTTGCACCCAACATTCAGAAACAGATGTAGCTACAGTATTCGTTTCTGCTCCAGTTCTGGAAACGAAGTCGCGAGAATTTCCAAGAAATTTCCTCGCGCAGTGGCAGTGCCCACGTGAAGCACGACAGAGGTCCCTAAAATTACTAGGGCCTTAAGCACGACTGCATCGGTTGGCCCCCTGGTGGCGGAGTCCCAAGGTGCTGGGTGGTGTGTTGGGTTCGTCGGACGTGTGAAGGGACGTGGAATTCATTACTTTCTCGACCTCGTTCGGGCACTGTTGACAGCTCGACGAAGCCTCTAGACCAGGGGTTCCAAACACGTGGTCTCAAACACTACCAGGGGTCTCAAAAGCGCACAATGGTCGCAAGCAACTGCGACTTGTGAATCGAACACTGTACAGCGCGCACAGGGCTGGACGAGCGCGGGACGCCTAGAGACTCCCCGCGGCGTTTTATGACCCACAAACGGGGCTGCATCGCATTGACTGAAGTTTTCCAGGCTTCCGCGAAAGTGCAAAGGATTCAGTGCATTGTGCGGGGTTTGTGGATTTTTTTTTTCCTGTTCGCCTTGTGTAAAACACTTTTTACTGCTCTCCAGACGTGACGAAAATGGTGCAGCCCCGCATCTTACTCTGAGTTGTGGTGTCGACATGCGTCCACGTGCGCTTAGGCGCGTGTCGCAGCGTTATTTATGGTCTGGGTGAGAGCGACATGTATCGCGCTGCTGAGGAAAATACTGCAGCTCATACTTAAATTTCGAGCCCGTAGCTGACCGCGTGGGACACCACGCACACGTGCACGCGAGCGTGAAAATTTCTAGTCCAGCTGCTTTTCGCGCATGCGAAGGGAGTGAGCTAGCTGGCATACATGAAGTAGGCGAAGGCTCTGCAGAAGAAAGTCCGAAAAAGGGGAAAGCGCGAACCGTACATCGGCCGTTAACGAGTGTTGCTGTTGGATATTTTTTTATAGAAATGAAGTAACTGTAATGGTATTTCTTGTTACAGTTACTCCATAAAAAAGTAACAGTGTTACAGTTACAAGTTCCTCTAACTTAAAAGTAACTAGTTACAGTTACAAGTTACTGGGAAAAGTAACTAGTTACCGGTAACGCGTTACTACTATCTAGTTACCGCCCAAGACTGGCGGAAGGCGACAAGGAGCTCTCGGAGAGCGACGAGGAGTGAGATGAGTGAGATTACTTCGGGGAATAAATCGCCCGTTTCTCTCGCATTCGTTTTTCTTGCTCACAAAGTTCCGTACGCGTTACAAACGGAGGTGAAAGTTTTTTTCGGTTTTTTGCCTGGAAAATCGGGTGCGCGTTAGAAGCGGGTAATTACGGTAGTTGAGGATGCAGCGATGGAAATGGAGTGCTTAAGGTCGTCTCAGCGAGGCCGTTTGTTTACAGCAGCCTATACAAAGCTCTTCAACATTCATAATAAAGCAAAAGGATGCAGAGGACATCTACGCTTGTGTGGCCTAAGACGTGGGCGCGAAAGCGTCTTCATCATCCTGTTCAATTTATGTCTTTTTTTCTTCTAGTCTTCAGGCTAAGATAGTAATGCTATAGGGATAGCGTCCGGTGCATACCCGACAGGCTACGGTTGTTGTTTCCGCTTCGGTGTGATGACGTCACTTCCGCGCATGGCTGGCCGGCACGCCGGAATAACAGAATGCTAAGCCTAGCACAGCTTTCACGTTAAAAAGAAAGGATCTTTCGGAAGAAAGGGAAGCCCTTTTACACGCTTGAACAGCACTTTTGAAAAACGAGAACAGGATTATCTACTACGAGTATATCGACGAGCCTACATTGACGTCGCCTCGCTCGCTGTCCCTCCTGTTAAGCTACCAACTTTAATTTTGTTCCGTCTCGCACATTTTCGTATTCTTTTTTTTTTCCCCACTTTCTACGACCGTCAAAGTTAAACGAAGCGCTTTCCCGTGCGCCTTGTGCTTTTCATCGGCGCTTCTCACTCGTCGCTCGCTGCCCCGGGCTCTTTTGTTTTGCACTAACGTCCCGTGTCGGCAGCGTTCGGGCGAGCGCTTTTCTTTAATCTCTCGGTGTCAGTCTTCCTTTGTCTGCTCGTTCCCGACCAAGCGCCACCCTTCATTACGCGCGCAACGCCACGTCAGGCGTACAAGACGGCGCTAATATTTTGGGACGTCCCTCCAGCGAAAGCGACCCCCGAAGTTAGGAAATTGCGACTGGCAGGGAAGCGCGGCGGCTCACGTGTTCAATTTAGCTTGTCGCCGTTGCTTCCCTGCTGGTTATTGAAGAGCGTTATCAGGCTGCATCGCCCGGATACTGGTGCAGCGTACCCCGCGCACGCGCTATGTGGATCGGTAAAACACGCAATCACGGTAGCCACTTGACGTATACAATCTGCACGCGGAAACTATAAATACAGCCAACCTCTGAATACTTATTACGTACACCACGTCGTCACGTTCTGTGTGAGGGGTTCGCCCTGTTTGCCTTGCCCATGGAACGCATAGAGCATTATTTCCGAAGAAATTCCAGACGCCCGACATTTTCGCACTCCGGTGCCTGTACCAACAATAGAAGTACTCTTGAAGACTGCGCTGCAAAATTCACACCCGCATAACGCCATAATGACACCTAAATCGAGTGTATTCCCTCCCTCGGACCTCCACCCAAAAGACTAGAGCCGTCCCTATCAAGCACTCCTTGCTCGATTTCAGGAACTGTTCCACTGGAAATATGCGGTAAATGCTAGTTACAACGAGGTGAGGACGAGGACCCAGAAACACTCGTAATGAATCGAGGTTTTGAATCAAGCGATTTCGTTATAGCGAAGTTTTACTGTACTTTAACTAACGCATGGCGGAAATGCCGCAGCTGGCCTGGCTGTAGCGAAAATAGGTGCTATACTAAGCACCTCTCTCCCCCAATCCTCCCTCCCTCCCCTCTCTCTCTCTCTCCTCTCTCTCTCTCTCTCTCTCTCTCTCTTCTCTCTCTCTCTCTCTCTATATATATATATATATATATATATATATATATATATATATATATATCGCTCTTCTGTCCCTCTTTCACTCGTTCTTTTTCTCTACATCTGTCAATTTCTCGACGCCTGATCCATAAAAAAAGAAATGGAGAGCGTAATACGTTTTAAGCATGAACATGCCTAAAAGTTATTGCACTCACCACTAACTTTACCTCCGGTGGGATGACTTATCATTGTCATCTTGACGAAAAACAGCCGGCGTTCGCCCACTGCAGCGCCAAGGAAATGGGACTTCTAAACATCGCCAGCCGGACATGTCTTCATGCGAGCATCATCCATTCCTTCCTGTTGACCGTTGTTATATGTTATATCATTCCTCCATGTAGTTTTTACAGTCACATGCTGATTCTCCCCTATTACCTGTGCAGTCGTTCGTTAACCGTATAGTTTTACCCCCGTTGCCTGCACTGCGCATAATCTAGATGCCGAATTGTTATTGGTGGCTGCTTTACCCAAATTTTTGTATTTACAACCTGTTTGGCAATGAAACTTTCAAGTTAGCTCCATGGTAGTTTCCTCTTCCTTTCGCCACATATTTTGGCGCACTTAGTTGCCGTGCCTGTTAATGGTTACACAGCAATGCACATTCAATAGCACCGCTCGTTATTTTTTCAATTCAATTCAATTATCTGGTTTCGAACAATTACAAGGCTGCTATTAGTGGGCAATACGTTTATACACAAACACCGACTCACTTTATAAGACATATATAAACCAAATGTGCAGGATTAGCAAATCTTGTACAACACAACAAAAGTGGAAACCACAATATGCGCACAACAAAAAGTGGAAGCCAATTTGTTCCCCACAAAATCTACGTAATGTATGGGTAATACCAAAAAGACATTGAAAGAAACAGGCTGAAATATTTACAGGGGATGAATTATAGATTATACAAAAAGTATATGTTCCTTTCTCCGATATGTTATTTTAACGCAGGACGGAACTTAGTGCTTTGTTTTACAGTGATGGGGAGGCTATTGCCTATTTTCGTTCCAATGTTGTTCATAGTGCGTCTACCATATAAATTGTTGACAGTTCTCTGCTTTGTTTGGTGTCTGGCTTTTCTTAGAGGGGCCATAAATAACTAATTAAGGAGAGAGTTATTATTTTTCAGTATTTCGTAGGTAATACAGGTGGTTTTGTAGTCTCTGGCGACTATTTGCGGCATAATACCTAGCTTTTTAAAGATTGGAGTAGAGTGCTCCGTACGATTCGAAAAAGTGATGCTTCTGACAGCTTTTTTTTTTTTTTGTAATGTTATGATGGTGCCTAGGTAAGATGGATAAGTATACACCCACAACTCTATGCAGTACGTTAAATGATGACAGGAAAATAGGCTGAAATGCAGCGGTAGTAACGTTTGGAAGGGGTATGCTGTCGTGCTTGATATGAGCTAAAACAGGCTCTGCTAATCATTGAATAGCTGTTATTTACATGAGCTTTATAATACCTTCCCTTTTCCCATGTTACACCAAGATAACAGTAGGATTCAAGTTCTGAAGTTGCAGATGTTAGTAATTTTATGTTTATTTTAGTATTGTGCTTGCTTCGGGATAAAAATGTAATATATTTGGTTTTAGATACGTTCAATGCAAGTCTGTTATCACAGAACCATTCTATTAGGCTGCTGACTTTATCAATTCCTATCTCCACAAAAAAGGGTTGGAAATATTTACAAGAAAATGCGCAGTGCTTGCGTTTTCACGGAAGCCTATGCATGCACACCCTTTGTCAATTAACGGCGAAAGGGTTCCTTAAGTTAAATATCAAGTTTCTCGGCGTGGTTGTCGATAGAGACCTTTCTTAGAGACCCCACGAACGTTGTATGAAGAAGAGGCCGTATGCAGTAACCCATATTCTCGAGTTCATTGGCGGCAAGATGTGGGGAATGCCCATGAAATCAATGTTGCAGCTATATAATGCACTATTCTCGGGCTCCCTACGGTGCAGCCTGCCTCTGTACTTTCAGATACATGCCGCACAAATATTCAGGAACTGCAAGGAACACACGCGCAGGCCCTCCGAACTTGACTTGACCTACCACGGTGTACGTCAATAGCTGCAACCATTGCTGTGGTCCGTGGTCATCCTTTGTCCACCTACTCAGGTGCATTTTAGGCATTTAACCAGACTGCCTGATCATCACCTCGCGAGTATGCCATCGAAACGCCCACATGCATTTTTGTTTGATTGTTTGGGCAAACACCATGTTGACTTTTTGTTAAAAGACTATATTTTATTATATACTCAGTATTTCGCTCTGCTAATAATTTTTCAAAGCACACATTAATTATAGAAACACCTGAGATTCGTGGATAATTCCTCAACATATTCTGGTCGTCACTCTTATAAGCTGGTGTAACTTTGGATTTTTTAAGCAAATCTGGGTATTTACCGGAGTGATAAGCAGTATTGAATCTTTTAGCTAAATTGAATATTTCAGCTGAATGAGGGCAAATCATGTCGAGATTAGATTTCAGTACGTTCAGTGATATCCTATCACAACCTGTCGCCTTACCCGTTTGTAGAGTTAGGATGACATTGCTTACTCCCTCAGGAGTAATATAAAAAATGGAAAAGTCTGTAGCTGATGTACCAGCAGTTTTACATTTAAAACAGGAGGGTAGCTCAGACGCCAAATTTCTTTCGATTCTACTGAAGTGTTTAACAAAAACTTGTTCGCTAGACTTTAATTGCGGTTTCCTTATAGGGCAACATCCGGAAACAATGGGAGCTGAGTTTTACCTTTAATAACCAAATTGATTATTTCCCCCAGTTTTCTCGAACTCAGATTATTAGCTACTATGATGCCGCTGTAATACTCTTTCTTTGTCAACGTATCAACGCCAAGTATTTATTTCTGTAGTTCGCATATTGATTCTTATAGTAGGCATTGCCCTTGTGTTGTTAATACTTATGATACCAGTATTCTTACTTTGCGCGGGAAAACTCTAGGGCGCTGCGAGTCATCCAAGGATGAACTGGCGTTTCGCAGCTTAGGTGTTACAGCTATAAACTGTGCAATCGCGTGATAAAATTGCACACACATTTCGATAGAGTCCTCGCCAGACATCATAGAATCACTTATCGCTAAACAAACTGTTATGTATTTGATTCTCATCAACTCGCGTTGAAGGTCAACGCAGGATGTTATAAGTACCGCTAGAAATTGTAACAAATCAAAAAACCGGAAAGTGGCCCGATAAGCCATTATAATTCATTACCCCAGACAACGTTTTATCTGAGCTAATTTTAGTTAACAAGTGGTCTATGAGTGTGCTAGAATTGGTGCCTATTCGTGTAGGGGACGTTAAGGTGTTGAAGAAGCCATACGATTCAAGCAACGTTTTGAAGGCAAGTTGAGTGTTAGTTATTAGGTCTAGGTTAATATCACTACACAAAATGCACTTGTGTTTACTTGCCGACAGCTGTTCGAAGACGCCCTCTAATTGATTAAAAAAACGGCCTTACCTTAGCGCCAGGGGATCGATATATAACCAAAAATTATATTATTAGAAAGTTCAATAAATAAGACGTCAAAATCTGGAGTCTTCTGATTTGTTAATGAAGGGCAGGATTCGAAGCTATACCCTGCTTTTTCTTTACTCTGCCTCGGTAGAGAAACGAGATTATATCCTTCTAAGTGGATATATTCGTCTTACTTTAACTACGTTTCATTAAAGGCAATTATATCGTACTGAAATTTGTGTTCAGCTAACGGCAGTTGCAGGCTATTCAAGTTCTTACTGGAACTGCGAGTATTACAGTGAACGAGACCAAAGTGTGCCTCTCACTGTACAAACGATTTCATAAACGATCTGCAGTATTTTTCATTACAACGTGACGTCATCATACATCAGTTTACACAATTTGTTCAAAGTACCGATCACATTAAATACGAATGACAGGGGAGTTCTCAGCCTTTCGCACTAGGATCTTTCCCTGCGACACCCAGGAAAGCTTCCATTTCTTTCCCTTGCGTCTCTGGGTTGTCTTTCCAAGCATCACTCTGTTCTCCATGCAAATATGCTCATTGACATAGACAGGATCTCCATGTGTAAAGCCATGGTCTCTAGTGGAAAGACGCTTCTTTTATGGGTTTTTCTTTCTGGCAGTTCTACTGCGCTTCGAGGGCGTCTCCAGCCTGGCACCCTGTACCGCGTGGTATGGGAGTGTCAGCAAATCCCATCTCTTACCCCCAATCCTCAAGCAATCAGCGAGTGGTGGGCGGGCCGGCTAGCCAGCACCGACCTCTCAAGCGCAGCTTCGTGGAGGGGGCCTGGGCAGCCAGCATGGACCAGGGCTTCCAGAAGAGGCCCTCCGCCGGGCAGTCACCCAATGACATCAGCGCCTGAAGCTCGCAAAAATAAAGTGTTTTCCCTCCCTCCCTCCCTCCCTCCCTCCCTTACTGGCTCACTCACTCACTCATTTCATGCGAGAGGAAAAGTATGGCTGTTCGCTGCCTTCAGTATTTAGGCACAACATAAGAACAAGTTAATTTTGAAATCCATTTTGGAAGCGGAAAGCTGTCTTTGCTGATGGCCTCAAGAAGAAACTTGCGTATGTCGTGACTGAAGACCACTGTGTCGCTAAAAAAATTCTACCATCTTCCCGTGTGGAACCCTGATGTAGATGCGAAGCATCATGGGGGTTCCGTGTGGTTCCATTGTGTTGCCGTTATGTTGAGTGATCTGGTGTTTAGTAGCGCCAGAGTGAATTCCGCGTCCGGGTCCACACCGGTGGAAAAGGCACGCAAGTACAACCGAATTTGTATCGTCCACACTACACTCTCTCAATGCTATGAATTCTGGAGCAATGGAAAGCAATGGAAAGAGTCGGACAAGCGGAACGTCTAACACTACACCTAATTCCAGGGGGTGAGCGAAACCATACTCGTCAAATTATATCTGACCCCTTTTTATTTGAGGAAATCGTATTCGCGAATGGCTCAACGCTGAATGAATCAGTGATTCTGTGACAAGCGCCCAACTTGCCTTCTAATGTGGCAAAAAGAAAGTACAAGTGTGTTTTTGATAAGTTCTGTGATATAGCATCTTCCCAGTTTCCACGTTTCCCCATCCCCTTCAGGTTCTCATGACTCCCCTCAATAAAAAGCTATGAAAAAAATTTCGTCGGTTAATCCGCGTTTCTTAGCTTCTTGAGTAATCCTAAGAAGGCTACTGGTCTTTTTCCCAGGTTTTGTCCTGCCTTCCTTCTTAATCTGGGCTGATGACCGTCTTTACGTCGACCACTTTGAACTAAGTTCTCAGCCCAGCTCACAATGCTCGCTGATAGTAGAGTCCACGTATATAGCCATACGGGCTAAGCTAAACCAGTTAAGCTTATCATGTTCGAACTGCGTTTCACGTATGCAACAAAATTATTTAGGCGTTTTTCAAAAGTTTCATGTCGATAAACATGCGCCCACAACACACATTACACTGTTTCATGTTTTTGTGCGCAGTGCACTTCCCGTGGGATAGATTTACCATGCTCGGACCAACAGAAATGGATCAGTAGCTGAGGTACTAGACTGCTGAGCCAAAGGACAAGGGTTCAATTCCGGCCGCGGTGGCCCTTTTTCTAGAAGAGGCGAAAAACGAGAACGTTCCTGTGTCGAGATTTCGGCACACGCTAAAGACCCCCAGGTTACCGAAACTAATCCGGAGCTTCCACTACGGACATGCCTCATATCCCAGATGAAGCTTCGGGGCGTAACGCCCCCAAAAAGGCCAAATTGTTCAGTAACGAAGATTTTTCCCAAGTACCTTTACAGACACACAAAAAGACGCCTCCCTCACCGCACCAACTGTGATGTCGCCGGCCTTTCCCGTTAAGCCGTGCCGTCCGCTATGCCTGTGTGAATATTGCGTAGAGTGGCCTAAATGGATTCTCCGTTAAACTCCGCGAACACTTTCAGAAGATTCCCGGGCGGGCTGCAGTCGGGTGAGGTATTTGTTAGCGCGGAAAGAACTAGATCGTAATTGTACTCCCCAAGGCTAGTGAAGATAGCAATCTGGATGAGAATCGTGAAGATCCCGCTTACTGCCTAATTGTGGAATGGAATTGGTGCCACGATTGTGCATAGTTCAGACAATCGAGACGTGAGTTTCTACATAATTCCTCTTTTCTGAAGCTGGATAGCGAGGCGCCTCACGAAGATCCTCCCCCAGCAGAGCCCCCTTAAATTCTCACAATTTACTAACCTGAGTGATTTCTACAATGTATTAACCTGAAACTAGTGCGTGCAGGATTTCTGGCATGTTTTTAGGTGCGGAGTACCTTAGGACCGCACACTGTCCATCCGCGTCCGTGCGCATAGCATTTACAATCGCAAAAAAAAATCACATAGGCACCGGCAGGTTTCGATTCCTTGCCTGGTAGGCCACACAGAGTTCGTATCAGTCGTCTTACCCATTGGGCTACGACCGGGAGTTAGCACCCCAGAGTCAAACGGCTTACTCCCTCGCCTGTAAAGCGGGATTCACACGACGGAGAAACCCTCTCTTTCTGGCCCGCGGGACCCGCTCACGTGACTGGTTTTAGGCTCCACCCCTCGATGGGGATAGCCCGAGGAGGCTCCGGGAAAGAAAATGCCTCCGCATGTTTTCGCCCGACGGCGGTGGCCCTCGACGGGGAATGGAACCTGTTCCTCGGCGCTGTCGTCTGCTAGTCACTCCGCGTGGCTCCTGCGCGTGTGGATGCGCCGCCAGGCCGGATAATCCGGTCACGTGCTGTTGACGTCACATATCCGTCCGCCTCCGCACGCCTCCTCCTCCGTCGTGTGAATCCCGGAGTACCTTAGGACCTCCCAATGTCCGTCCGCGTCCATCCGTGTGCGCACTACCATCAAGCTAAAATCAAGCGAAATTCGATTTGAGCCATGAGTTGCACTTTCATTTAGGGGATAACCAAGGTGCAACTCACGGCTCAAATCGAATGACGGTCGGGGCGCAAATCGGGTGTCACTCGGGGCGCAACTTGGATGTCATTTCGAGTCCCCTCGCCATCATCCACGGAGTGGAGATGCTGCCATTGTTTTTTAACTTCTTTCTTCTGTCTTTTCCCTTCCCTTATTTGTCTTCTTCCCCAGCACGGTGTAGCCGACCAGACTATCGTCGTCCGGTTAACTTCCCCAATTTTTTTTTCTTTTGTCTGGTTTTTCTTCGCGTCGAATTTATCGCGCTGTTTTGTTTCCACGTTTTTTTGAGTAGTGAAGGACGGTACGCTAACTTTACACGACTTGTCCGCACAGTTTATTCTGGACCATCCTAGCATACATACCCGCACTTTCGATTCTTTATTTATCCTAGATAGTTGAAGATATTTTTTTCCTTTCCCCCAAGCCACCACTTATACAGTGGACGAAATCTAACGACAGTGCTTGTACGGCCTCACACCGCTTGGCGGCCCTTGGCTCTTTGGAACAAAAGTGAGCGGGGAGGGAAGGGGGCGTATATTTCCGAAGCAGCACACCGTCAGCTGCGCACGACAGCTTTGCCGCGGCCGACAACGCGAAGGCCCTTGTCGAGCGCGCCGACATCTATTATTTAAATTTTTGTCCGCGGCCAGCCATGCACGGGTGGGATGCTGCTGCGCTTTTTAACATCGTTAGTTTTCCGTTCTTGCGGCGTGAAACTTTGCCGCTCACTTGCTCGAGCCTTATGCAGCTTGCCTCCGCTCAACGTTCATTTTTTAGCCAGTGTGCACGCGAGAAGTTCAGATTTCGGGAAAGTTTAAGAGGCCCCGGCGATATATATACCGTATACGAGATCTAGCATCTCCTGCTGCGGCTTAATTACGAAACTCTGTCCTCGGGGTTCCTCGGTGCGGAGACCTTCGCAAAACTTTATATATAGACTTTCGTGTGATGCGTGCATGCCCAGCGCAAAGTTGTCGCTGGACAGGAAATTTTCGCAGTCCTATGCTCATACATCTTTCGTTCTACTTGCAGACGTCACCGGCAGAGTGTCTAGTCGAAAAAAAAATTACCGGTACATTTCGGGATCTGGTCGGTTTTATTTCTTTCCTGTTCAGTTCCCTTTTCACTGAATCTATTCGGAAGGCGATGGTTCGCCAACCAGTCGGTAGGTTTAAATTGATGACTACGTTACTTAAGAGAACGGTCCGAGGACACCTAATCTGTTTTTAAGGGTTCTGAATGCGATAGTATTTATTTTATGCTCAAGTCATGTAGTTATCGGTTATGTGTCCATGTGTTCATGGGTTATGTGTTCATGTGTTCATGGGTTATGTGTTCAAGTCATGTAGTTATGGGTATGTAGTTATGTGTTCGACATTTCGGCGCACGTTAAAGATCCCCAGGTGGTCAAAATTAATCCGGAGCCCTCCACTACGGCGCGCCTAATCGCCTGCGTTGCGTCGGCGCGTTAAACCCAACAATCAATCAACCAAAGTTACGGGAAATTTCAATAAGGGTATTCGGGACCACAGAAAAAACTTTTCACGCAGATTGATTGATTGATTGATTGATTGATTGATTGATTGATTGATTGATTGATTGATTGATTGATTGATTGATTGATTGATTGATTGATTGTAGGGTTTAACGCGCCGACGCAACGCAGACGATGAGGCGCGCCGTAGTGGAGGGCTCCGGATTAATTTTGACCCCCTGGGGATCTTTAACGTGCGCTGAAATCTCGTACACACGGGCGTTTTTGCTTTTCGCCTCCATCAGAAAAGCGGCCACCGCGGCCGGGAATCGAACCCGCGTCCTCCACTGCGCCACCGCGGCGGGTTGTTCACGCAGATTGTACTGGAGTTTAGTGGAGTTTTATTGGAGTTGTTTAGATCGCGATGTGACGGTGATCCTATAGCCAACCAACAACGCATCGGCGATCGTGCATAGATGTGACATTGTCAAAGAATGTGTCGTCAGCTGTGACTGCATCACTCAGATTCACTGGCCAACCAACCACCTTCGCAAGGCAGAATGGTCCTGAATCGTTTTTTTTTTTTTTTTTTCTAAAGTGGGTTCGTTAGACTAGAAAAACTAACAATTCTGATGCCTCCGCAAAAATTCCCGCAAAATACTGACTCGGTTCCAGCTAATTTTCAGTTCGGGTTCGGTTCCCCTTTGACACCCTAACAGCGGGAACTAGCCGAGTCTACATTTTCCTCCCATTTCTCTTGCCGAAGCCAGTAGTTATTTCTTACAGCAGAAATTCGCCCATATATTTCATTGATCCTACACGTCGAGACTAGTGATTTTGCTACCCGAGTTTATTCTAACTCCGTTTTCCACCCTCATCCATAATAACCTTTGAACTTTTTTAAAGGCATCCTTCAAGTCATGAGCATTTTTGTTTGAGGTCTCATTAAATACCATAAAGAGACGCGGATTCTTACAGCGCCAGTAGCTGGGAAAAACTTTCGGACCACCGCGCAGCCTCTCGTCTGTTAATCCAGAAAGACATCGTCTTAATTGTCGACGCGGGATTAGAAATGGAGTTAAATCATTGCGGGCGTGAGGCTGTAGGTTGCTTGTAAACGCCACATTTAGCCTACTCCTTCCTCATCGGGATGGACAGTAGTGCCCACTGCGACGTCTGCGAGGTTGAAGAGACAATCGAACATGTGCTTTGTTCTTTCCCTCAGTATTCATCGGAAAGACGCGTTTTGGCCGCCGACCTCAGCCGATTGGACAATCAACCGTTCAAACTATTCTAGGACATCGACCCCTACAATCAACTTCGCAGAAGGCAACAATAGCCCTTCTGCGTTTCATGAAGGACACACGCCTGGATGAAAGACATTAGTGCCCACAAAGGAGACTAAGGTGTGTGCACGGCCCCGCCTTTCCGATCGTTTTTCTCCTCCTCCTACTCCATATTATAAATGAACCTTCATCCTCGCCATCGTCATCGTGGAGCGAGTTGGCCAACTAGCTAAATTCTCATTGTCATGGTACCGCAGGAAAAAAACACGCCATGGTGTATACAGGACAGGGGGCGGCAGTCATTTTCCTTGCCCAAGAAGTAAATCATCATGGCCTCGAGGAGAGGACAGGAAAGCGCCAGGTTTAATGGCATGGGTGGGATGCCGTTGGTTATGCTAGTGAGTTAGACATTGTCTTGTAGCGAGAAGAGGAGGAAATTGATTGATTGATTGATTGATTGATTGATTGATTGATTGATTGATTGATTGATTGATTGATTGATTGATTGATTGATTGATTGATTGATTGATTGATTGATTGATTGCAGGGTTTAACGCACCGACGCAACGCAGGCGATGAGTCACGCCGTAGTGGAGGGCTCCGGATTAATTTTGATCTCCTGGGGATCTTTAACGTGCGCCGAAATCTCGCACACAGGGGCGTTTTTGCTTTTCGCCTCCATCAGAAAAGCGGGCCGCCGCGTCCGGGAATCGAACCCGCGACCTCGTGTTCAGCAGCGCAACGCCTTAACCATTGAGCCACCGCGGCGGGTAAGAGGAGGAAATGCGGAGGAAAGGGGGGGGGGGGAGTATCGCTGGGGTGAAATTTTAGGACCACAGGTTATGTACCCACTTTAGCGATGAGCGGGAATAAATGTTACTGCTTCCACACCAAGCCACGTCACCCACGACCGGTCAGAATCTCCTGTAAGGCTTCCAACATAGCGCGGTGCAATGGCCTGGCGATTGTTTTTCTCCTATTACTGACCGAATGCAGTGATCAATCGCTAGGTAGCTGACCCTAAGAAAAACTACAAAAAGAAACGTACACCGCAGCCTAACCGACGCCACTCTTCGGCAGCCGCAACACGGCAGTGGGAAAGAAATAAAGACGCTGCGAGAGACAGGAGGACAGAACGGCATACCGCTCGTTACCTAGGAGTCCGTGCGCGTGCGACCGCTACCGGGGGGAGATGGCGGCGCGAGCTCTCCGCCAAACTGTTCCCCATCGGCCGCGAGCCAAACCGCGAGGCAGTCGTAAGGGGCTCGCGAAAGGTGGGAGGCGGTCGCGAGTCTCCGTTCCCACCCGCTCTCGCACCGTGCAGCGGCCAGACCACCGACTGGCGCCCCGGAGATCGACGACGAGCCGGGGATCAGCACCGATCATTATCTTAATTGCCGGCCAAGCGCACGTCTAGCTGGCTCTCATTAAGAGCGCTTGTCGGGGTCCATTCACTCGGGCCAGATTTTCCCGTTCCCCTCCTTTTGTACTCTTGCTCTTTGCTTATCCTCTCCGAGCCTCTCGCTCATTCGGCCGTCGACTCGGTGTTTGAGTCACGTTTCTAGGATTACTCCGCCCTCCTCCTCCTCCTCCTCCTCCTCCTCCTCCTCCTCCTCCTCCTCTCTTCTCTTCTGCTCAGAGCCGGGCCGTGTTGGTTCCGTGCTGATAGAATAAATCGAAAGGCGGCATCGCTCGAGATGTCAGTGAAAGATTCGTGGATCATACGTCGTCCAAGCGACGCAGAAAGGGAGAAATCCTTAATTGGGGAGCTTGACTGCTTCCTCGTCCACTTCCAGGCTTTCAGTGGAAAAGGGTGTGCTGCATTAACATAGTGGGTCAAATTTACTCCGACTGATAGGAGTTTAAGGCCACTTTGTGAGGTAAATGTATTCTGTGGGTTCTGGAATTTCGTATTTGCGGTCTAATTTCGGCTGTAGTGCGTAGTTCTACACTTTCGTTCTGCTTCTGGTATAGTTTGTGCTTTCTTGGTCGCTTCATCTTGCTGTACGCCACTCGCGGAGTTTCATGCTAGCATCGTACGCAGGAAGCTAGGACGACGTCCTCGCGGTAGTAGGTCACGTGATCAGCGTCAAATAGCACCACGTGTTTCGCTTTTTCCCGTCGCGCGTGGTGGCTCGTCACTGCACGACGGCCACGACAGTCTGAAGGGTGCTAGTCACGTGATCAAAATAGCCGAGAAGTTCACGAAGGATTATGCCGGCTTGAAGATTCTCTAATCTCTATAGTTTGGGTGCTGCTGGTTCTCTCCGACCCACTGCATTTCAACCATCGCTACTGGCATCTAGACTGCGGCAGTCAGACGCGCGCTTCTAGACTTTCCTACGCGGTTGACGAAGCATTTGGATGTGCGCTCGTTGTGTGCGTCATAGATCGACTTGGAAACCCAACCACTCCTGGTGTACAGTGCTAAGAGCACACGGTTGACACATGGCCTTCTCAACTAAGCATCTATTCTCACTTCGCCTATAGCTCAAAAAAATTTTCTCGACGCCACACAATATACAAGCGCGAACCACGCAGCACACGCGATAACCGTGACCGACAGCAAAGGAAAGGAGCTAAACTCGTTAACTATCACAACCGAAAACATTGACTCCACAGAAGAGGCACCGATTGCTCTCGCTACTACAACGATCACGAAAAGTCAAGCTCGCATGATTATAATCACGGACTCCCAAATAGCCTTCAGAAATTTTCAGAAGGGTTGTATCGCCACATTGGCGCTTAATATACACCTGAAGCTGAAGAATCAAGAAGATTATGATGTACCGGACCGATACATCGTGTGTACAGCAGAGGACGAGTTTCTGGAGGGTAATATGGCGGCTGATGCCGCTTCCCGAGATCATTCCCACCGGGCAACAACCACTACCATCACCACCGTCATAGAAGATCAAGCCACTCCCTCGTCGCTGTTACCACCTGTCCTATGACGCACTAACGACATATTGTAACATTACAGATTGGGCAGACGGAACTATCCACCTCCTCATCCATAACTCACCAAAGAAGAAGCAACGCAATTAAGAAGACTCCAGACTAACTCTTTGCCGCACTCTTCGCAGTTGCACATGATTCATCCTAGTCTGCACAGTCACGACTGCAAGTTCTGCGGCACCCCCAACACTCTCTACTACATGGTGTGGGAGTGCTAGGGTGTGAAGGAACTCCCGGAGGTCCTGGCGCCATCGACGGAGCAGTGGGAGGCCCTGCTGTCCAGCGAGGTCCTGGATGACCAGCGCGGCCTGGTGATCCGGGCCAGACAAGCAGGTGAGAGCCATGGCATCCTGGACTAGGGACGCCACCAACCCTGGATGATCAACGCTACAACAATGAAGATCATCAGCGTCTAATTTTCCTTTTATAGGAATCTATAAACGTCTATTCCTCCTCCTCCAGCAAGAACGACAACAAAAAGCGACAGGACACAGTGGCGCATCACGGCACTTCGCGGTTGAGACATGGTCATTCTTGAAGCAGTTATTGGTACCCCGCCAATTTTACGCGTGTTCTTCTTAAAATGCCTTCGTTGTTATGCTTTGTTGTCTAGGCTTATTTGTCATGCCTTTTCAGGGGAAAAAAGGTAAGAAAGGTTCCTTTGTGATTTAAGTTTACTTTTTGTCCCTGATTTAGGCGGAACCACATAAATATGGGCAGAAAAGCAGCAGACTTACGTGCCCCAACTGTGCACAACATAAAGGCTACTCAAGTGATTATGTAATGCAATTTGTTTTGTTTTCTCTTACTTGCGCCGCAAGCCGCACCGAGATTCAGCGTGTATGTATATGAGAAGGGATAAAGCATGAAACTAAAATTCCGCCCATGTGTCTAGATTTAGGAGCACGTTAAAGATCCCCAGATGGCCAAAATAATCCGGAGCACACCACTACAGCTCACCTCAAAGCCCTATGTGTAGCTTCGGCGCGTTAAACACCCCAATCAATCAATCAATCAATCAATCAATCAATCAATCAATCAATCAATCAATCAATCAATCAATCAATCAATCAACTAAAATAATCACGAACAATCTCACGAAGAAAACACAGCCAGGCCAAGCTTGCTTCTGCTCATTCGTAGTCTTCCCACAAACCAACTTCGGCTGAAGCATTAGCGAACGGCAACATCAGTACGGTAGCATACCCCAAACGCGCCATCTGCAAATTAAATTTTTTTAACACGAAAGTGTTTTATGGCCGGATACACAAAGATTTCACCAACGTCATATCCGTCACGGAAATGACGTCAGTACAATGGAGCAAGCAATGGAGCAAGGCCTGTAAAGGGCACACCTCTGCACACAGGGTCTTCTTGCGGTGAAGTACTTCACTTATGGTTGCTCTTTTTTTTTGATTTTATATTTTAACTCGAAAGTGTTTTATGCCGGTATACACCAAGATTTCGCTGGTGTCATATCCGTCACGGAAATGGCGCCAGTACACCTTTGCCGAAGCGACCCACCAGCAGAATCTTCACTCGCCAAGCACACCCACAAGACAGCCGCCGACACGCAAATCATGCTCGGCTTCAGATTTCGTTGCACATTTCACTTTCGTGTTTTACCGATTCCTCTGACAGAGAAATCAACCAAGGTTTTTTTTTTTTCTTTTCTCACGCAGATTTTGTTATAAACTCCATGATGCAAAGCCTCACTTAAGGGTGCGCCACGCTCAACGCACATAGTACACGTAACTCGCCTCGACTGAGCTCTCCGAGAGCGAAAGAGAGAAAGGAAAAAAGAACGAGGGGGAGACGGAGAAGGATGCCTGTTGTGCAGATCAACAACGCACGTCGTCTCCAGTCACGCGCGCCCGACGGCCAACCAAGCGTCCTGCAGCCAAAGAGCAGCCGGTGCTCCTCTATCTGCCTATGGGTGCAGGAACACTCGTTCCCTCCCTCCTCTTCCCCCTCGCTCTCCCCTTGATAGTTCCTCTCTGCCCCCTCTCCTCTCCTCTTCCGTCGGCCACCCGTTACTCGGAATGCCGGCGCTTTTCCGGAGTGCGCGGGCCGGCCATCTCCTAAATGAAACTTTAATGCGCACTGCGGCCTGGACGCGCAGAGATATGACCGGATCCCTGGCTCTGCTCAGGCAAGCGGCGCGAGGCAGCAGCCGCCGCCGGCTGCCCGCCCGCACGTGCCTCTTCGCTCGCAGTCCGGTCAGCTAGCTGCTGCCTACTGCTGTACGCGCAGCGAAAGACAGATACACGCCACGCAGCACGTATACCCAGCTCTGTTTTTCCGCGCGTGGATCGCTCTCTCTCTTCCTCTCTCTCTCTTTCCAGGACCCATTCACTTTGTTTTCCAGTCCACACAGGCACTTCTCTCTCTTTTCTCTCTCTCTCCTTTTTCCGGAGCTCATTCACTTTGTTTCTCCGAAAAACAGCTCCTCGTTTTTTTTCTGTTGCTTTTGTACTCGTTTAATGACATTCTCCGTCTACGCGCCTGCTCTGTTCCTCTTCACAAGCGTAGTATAGGAAAACAACCGTTAGGAGCGAACGTGCGCCTTTCTCGTTAGAAATGCCGAGGAATGCCTTCCTTCTCTCTTCTGAGCTGGGAATATGTTTCCGTGTTCTCTTCCAGCGTCTCTAGTTGTAGCGAACACGTGCGTTGCATGCGCCCGTTTCAGCCACGTCGCCTGCATTCTTTCATCGCTCTACTTTCCATACAAGGCGTGAGAAAGTAGCAGGGTTCTGCCAAATAGCAAATAGAAAAAGGGGCTGAGTTATTGGAAGTTTAAAGTAGCCAGAAGGTTCATCAAGCGCAAACCAAGCACCTAAGGCGTGGTTATTAGAGGAAACGGATACGTGTTCTGTTCACTGTGAAGCGTTCTCGCAGCCTCGAATGTGCTGTAAACGGCTTTTAATCTCGATTATTCCGTAGCGAAGCGCAATAAACGTGTGCTCTGGCACGGCTCAAAATTCATTTTAAACTGTGCCAGGGTTTGATTTAGTTTAATTTAATTTAATTAATTTACTGCACTATTCTAAACAGCCTTTTTTGTTAATTCGACGCTGTATGTATGTAATTCAAACGTGTGAAGTTTGCTGAAAAATACCACTGACAAACCTTGAGATTACAAAAAAAAATGGCGAAGCTTGCACTAAGTCGCGCAAAGCTTGAACCACAGAGAAGCTGGAGGATTTCTTTCTACGTAAGCCCTGCAGGACAAACCACCACGCATTGCATTAGGTTTGAAATTGTTCATTTACATGTTCCGTCGTCGCTTTTCACTGTGGTAGTAGATAGTCATATCCATCTACATCGTCGTCTTCCTCACGCATGCCTGGCGGGCCATGCCTGGCGTCGTCGTCTTCGCGCGAGTGGTGGATGCAAATTCATCATCAGCATTGTAAACTTCCACCACCTCTTCGTCATCGACTCGGGACAGCGGTGGCGGGATCTGCAAGTCGTCTCGGGAAGGATTGGCACACTCGTAGCCGTGTCTCCAACTATCCATAATGGCTTCTAGAGAATGCGGCGGCTGAGATGACCTCTCTCAAGCAGGGTGTCCTTTCGCCTTTAACGTTAGCGCTGGCTTTTTTTTTTTTTTTTTGCTAAAGCCTCTGCGCGTGCCGGGGACGCTCGGCGGTCGCTGCGAAGCACGCGCTCACGAGCGCTCAGCATTTCCTTGGTATTTTTTGCTGCAGCGGCGAACTTACGGCCAGCAACAACAACTCCGCTGTTAAAACTTCCTCGGGCACTTAAGTATGCTTACGTGTTTTTTGAAAGCGAAAGGCTAGCGATACTTATCAAATGATTCTTCGGTAAGTATCGTGTCTGCGTCTCTTTGTTCGCTTTCATTCCTTCGCCTTTTATTGCGAATTACTTCGACAGGCTGTCTAGCCACAGTTCAAGTGACCACTTCTCCAAAATCAGAGCTCTCTGTGGCTAACGTTCGCCTCTTCTACTCACGTGCTGTCCAGCTCACTTATCACGCTCGACGCACTAGGCACAGGCAGCCTGCCGGGTTTGCGCCGCGGTGGAGCACTTTGCTCCTAAACTGACGACATGGGTTCGATTCCCTCGCAAGCCCAAACATGTTTTATTCTTCATTTTCTTTGTACTTTGGGAGTTTTGGGCCCCGGACATGAAAAATGTATAGGGAGGTAGCCTAATACAACTCCACTGCAAAACATTCAGCTGCTACTGCCTTTCGAGCAATATGGCAACGCTATTGTGGGAGATTGCAGGAGCTGTATGTGTGAAAGAGCCCTGTAGCCAAAATATTCAGCGTGTGCGTGTGTGCGTGCGTGCGTCCGTGCGTCGGAAAGAGTTTCTTGTGTTTATGTATTCAATGTATACTGAGTTTGCTGTACTCATCGATTCTTCTATCCCCCCCCCCCCCCCCAGCCATTTGTTGTAACGCACGCACATTTGGCGCCCTCAGTCGTATCTATTCTCGCGCCTGCGCATACAACTGGCGCAGGCGATTAGGCCGCCGGCGTCAGCTCGAGAGAAAGTTTCCGGCTAATAAATCTAATATCGCCCGCGGCGTCAAGTTCTGGCTCGTCGCTTTCCGGATGGCGCAGCGTTTTCTGCCGTAGGCATCGTCCCGCTGCAGCGCCGCGGCTGAGGCGCAACGCATTCACGCATGATGCGGGCGAACAGCGAAGCGATGCGGTAATTAAGTTTGCAGCAGCCGCGCCAGACGCGCCCTGGAACGCCGGCTCGACTGCAAATTTTCCCCGAGCTTCGCAAGCACGCTCGATGCCTTCTCCGGCGCGTAAGCTCCCTCGATCAGCGCTGATTCCGATGCTAGGCCGAACGGTCCGTATCGCCGGGTACACGCTGCGCGAGGAAACCAGAGAACTCAGAACTCCTCGCTGCTAATAATATATACGCGCGCTAATGTGGTACTAAGCCCGAGAACCACAATCGCAATAATTGAATCGGTCGTTTCTGCCACGCCTAGAAATCGAAAATTGTCCTTAGTCTAACGCTGGCTTTTGGGTTGTCTCACAGCGCCACCTGCGAGGCTCAAAACGACGCTAATGATTGACCAAGGCTGCGGAATGAAGACGATGATGAATGACTGTGTAGGTGGTGCGGGGAATGAGAATCAAGCTGATACACGTCTTGGTGGCTCAGCGGCTGGGGTGTTGTGCTGTTGAGCGCAATGACGCGGGTTCGATCCCTCATTGGCGACTGTTTTAACGGCCAAGCTGTTTAGCAAATCGTAATTTTTCGTGTCCGCAGTTAAAAACACCAAGAAATTGCCGAGCGCGCGCACGTGTGCGCGGCCCTCGCGGCAACTCCCCGGCAGTTAACAAAACCAAGTAAAATGCCTAGCGCTCGTGTGTGCGTCCTCGCGACGACCGCCCAGCGTTCCCTGGCGCACGTTTGTCAAGCCAAGCATACCCACTCAGGGAGATTGCCCATGATTGTCAAAAAAAAAAACACTCCAGTGTTCGCCGTAATTGTGGCAAAACTTCCTCGGAACGAGGAAGACTCCAGCGTTTGCCGTAATTGGGGCAACACTTGCTCGGAACGAGAAAGACACGTCATAGCGTGCGCCCCTCCAAGGGGATGTCCAATGATTATCCCTTCCAACAAAAAATAAAAGCTCACACTTATAGCAACAATGATGGAGCAAGGTCGTTGCGGCAGCGAAGAAGCAAATAGGCTGCAATTGTGGACTTAAGCCTTCGTGATGGTCGTGAAGGTTGCGCAAAGCTTCGCTACCTTCAAGTATTGCGGGTTAGTGTGAACTTTCTTCAGATTTTTTTCTTGTGGATACAAAAAACTAAAGCGCTCTCGTGTCGAGATTTCGGCGCGTGGTAAGATGCCAAGGTGGATTAAGGTCATATGTAGCCCTTGACTACAGCGCGCCTTGCGATAACCCAGGTGCAGCTTCGGTGCCTGAAATAGCAAAATTAGGGAACCAAGCTGATGCTCACACTTCTATCGCACGCTGCACATCGTTTCCAAAGCACGTCGCTGACAAGCTGCTTCGGCACTGCGGTCTGTCTCTCATTGCGCTCAACAATCTCTTTGGGAGTGGATCAGTTAGCTCTGCACTAATGTTGCCCACACGAAAAGGCTTGTTCACTCATGTTTCACACAGTTCTAGACAAACATTCACTCGCATATTAACACCAGCAGCGAGATATAATGGATCGTTACTCACCCATCACTTCCACACAGCAGCACGTTTCCAGAGCGTTATCACCTGACTGCAAAGACGTAGATGCAGGCTCCAGCTCCCAGAGCGAGAGCTGAGACGAGCTCGTTGCAGGTCTCCTTTGATTCGAATTGGGAGGCGGTTTGCGTGGGCCTGAAACTAGCGTCCGTAATTTCTGTACATTCTTCAGGCATGCTTTACTCGTTCCTTCCAATTTAGTGGCTCGGAACAGTTAAAGATCTTAATGAGGAAAAGGTAACTCTGGCATTCCTAGAACGCAGCATGTTTACCCAATTGCAGTTTTTGGGGCGAAGCCCCTTAGAAGCTCGGGCTGTCGGCGTCTCATGCCGTCGTCGTAACCGCCGTCTCATGTAGTCAAGGTACTAAAACACGGGGCACTCGTTTACGCCACGCGCTAGAACGTAACGCGTACTAGGATAACACACCGGGACACTCGTTTACGCCTCGCGCTGGAACACTTCTGTAACGCGTACTAAAAAAAAACACCGGGACACTCGTTAAGCCTTGCTCTAGAACGCTTCGTGCTTCAAAGACGCGAAACTTTCACATAAAAGCTGTATACCTCTACCCCACAACGGTTTTATCTCCGTTGGCAAAAACGCCAAGGCGCCAAGAATACACTTACACACTGCACGCTTCGCCCCTCCCCAGGTTTCACGTTAGTGGAGATGGCCCGGGATTTTTTGCTCGCGCAAACTTCACGTTCGCTTGAATGAACACTCAATTGGATCACGCACGCAAAGCTGTGAGATACCGCAAGGCTCGGTCCTTGCCCTGTGCTACTTTATCGCTACTTTTAAGTGCGAATGCACTTTATAAGCGACCCCAAACCTTCCACCGCCGGCGGCGGCGGCGGCGTCCGCAGTCCTCCTCTCTGTATAAAAAAAAAAACAGCACCCGGCGCCAGGTTTCGATCCGAGGACTTTGCGGCCGCAGCGCGACGCTCTACCGACTAAGTCACGGACGCGACGCTGATATCAGTGTTAGTAACGCGCCTTATATCTTTAACGCATTCAAACTACGTCGTCAGCGGCGTGCGTTGGCGACTCAGCGGCGTTATAGCGGCTTGGTGTACACGTGATACTACAAACCCGATGGAAGAGATGGAAGAGAAGGCGGCGAGGCGGTGGGCTGCGGGGGCCGAGCGCAAGCGCCGCAAGCGGGCCGACGACCGTGCATTCGCACTTTCACATTCTCCCCCTCGGGGAAATGCGGGGGAATTTTTTTATAACGGTTGACGCTTCGTCTTCCGTCCACTTTTATCGACTTTAATTGTAATGTATTTGTTCAGCGAGAGGGCGTGCGTGTAAGCTCCTGCGTAGGCCCAATTTTAAGCGCTTTTTTTTTTATCTGGATGTAACAAGAATTAATACATAAATGCATGCACCGAGACAGTCAAAGTATAGGTAACGTTTTTAACGACGTTGACGACTTCCCGGTAATATTGAAGTCGGGTGATCCTTAGGGGTGGAATGCTCTTCTTTAAAAGCTAACAAAGAACGGGGACGGAAGAAAGGTCACAAGCAAGCGCTTACTCGCAACTGCCGATTTACTGAAACACACGAAAATTTATACACGAAGACAAACCATAGATTAAAGAAACACAGTGCCGATTGGCGCGCGCTCTTTCCCGCGTGGAGTGATTGATGTTTTGCTTCGCGGAAGACTAAAATCGTCGTCTTCCGCGATGTACCAACTAGCCCCACTTTCGGTTTTGCTTCTTTATAGCGAACTTCAAGTTTGTTCACTTGCGCACTGGAGACCCAACATTCACTCACGAGTTGCCTGACGATAACTTCCTACCACTTGTCGACGTCTGTTTCCTCATGCGGGCACGTCTGCTAGAATTATAAAACCCGCGGTGACAAAACAGGGGGAGTTAACGATAACGATTCGTCGCAGTAAAAATTCCTCAAACTGGGAATTTTTGTCAACTGCTTTCAAGCTCCCCTCTCAAAATAGTGTGAACACCGTAATTTCACTAGTGTTACCCGCCGCGGTGGCTCGGTGGTTGAGGCGTTGCGATGCTGAGCACAAGGACGCGCGCGGGTTCGATTCCTGGCTGTGGCGACCGCTTTTCTGATGGAGGCGAAAAGCAAAAACGCCCGTTTGTACGAGATTGTGGCGCCCGTTAAAGATCCCCAGGTGGTCCAAATTAATCCGGAGCCCTCCACTACGGCGCGCCTCATCGCCTGCGTTGCGTCGGCGCGTTAAACCCTACAATCAATCAATCAATCAGGTCCCACTAGTATTGAACACCAGCTTGCTCACTTCCAAGTCGCGGGGATCCGAAGAGAACTGGGGGCGTCGGTTGCTAAAAGCCTCGTGAAAGAGGCCAAGGAAGAACAACACGAGGCCCTACCTCCGCATTTTTCCCCGCTACTGGAAAAAGTGTTCAGAAAGCATTGGATGAAATGCTTGAAACGCGCAAAGAAGAACGATGGACGTAGAGAGCGCTGGTTCGGTCCACGTTTCTTTTCGCCCGTCCTTCTTTTTTCCCAGCTATAAGCATTTCGTTCAATGGACTATTAACCAGCCCAAACTTTCACTTCACATAGGGTGTCAATGGTGTTTTTTTAGAAATGGGGGTGAGGAGGAAAGCTTGCGTGTTTGTGCCTGGTTGCAAGCGAGCCACAAGAGCGCCAAAGCTTGCGCAGAAATAACCTCATGCGCCTCGTCACCTCTTTGCCGTAGACGATGTTATATAAGGCATATTGCAGTCCATTAACGCTAGATTTCGGGAGCACAGAACAGCATTTGCGGCACTGGTTGCGGGAAGCTGTTTGGCTGATCATTGCTGTCACTGCTTGTGTACTCCGGCAGTCAGTGACAGGCCTGTTCTACGCAGGTTTTCTTTTTAAAAAATTGATTGAGGGACATTTGAGGCCCTGTGAATACACATCGAAGGCCGAAAAGAAAAAAAAAATGCGGTAATGTACACCCTGGTTTTCATTATCCGGAAGAGATATTTATTATTTGAGCATCAACGGTACACGGGTGGCAAAGTGGCTCATCTTGTGTGTTAACCTTGTTTATTTACGTGTTTATATGCCCGGATTTTCTTCACTGGTTTTCTGCTATGTTCCAGGTCTCACCGGACGCAGTGCATCCGCGACCTCTTTGCAGGCCAAGTAAAGATTCGTTGAAGTCTAGCGCCAGTCTTGCTTTTTTTAGCGCTCTATCGTCCTTGTCCGTTTTGAGATCCCATTATGTTGCACAATATTACCATTGTACTAGTCCAGCTTTCCGACTTCAGAACACCTTTGAACGCTTGTAGGTAATGCATTACATGGCTAACAAGCTAAGAACTTCGTCGCGGTGATTTCACGAGTACAAAGTACTAATTTGGATCAATTAAATTTGGGCGAAGAAAAAATTAAGTGAAGTTCGTATTTAAAGGTACTCTGCAACACTTCCGAAAAACGATGTCACTCTTTCCTTCGCTACTGGAAGCATTGTGAAAGCTATATATATATAGTTATCTCTAGTACGGAGCGGCACTGCGTGATTTTCTCGTCGCAGCAGATTCGCTTTCCGTTTCTCCTTTGCCTTTGTGGCTTTTTTTTAATGGCTATCGAATGCGTTCATTGATTCAACTGAAGGAAAGCCGCCCAAGAGCCGCCACACCACTGTAACGACGCAATTCGAGCGCTCGAAGAACGCCAAGACCGAGAAAGAGAGAAAATTTTATTGAGCAAGTTTCTGAGTTGTCTGATGGGCATAAAGCAGTAAATTTCGACTGAGATACTTTGTGACCTCCTATTCTAAGTACTGGATGTGCTTCTAGACTGCGTTCTGAAAGCAATTAGGATTCGATAAAAAGTTCAAAGAAGTGTTGCAGGGCCCCTTTGAACGCACATGACACGCGTGCGTCTTTGTTGAGTTGGCTTCTTCTTATGTATAAAAGTTATTTATGCGGACGAGCAACATTTACAGAAGGCATTCTCAAAAACTCGATCTACCCAAGCCTCGGTTTCACGAGTGTGCCATGTAAGTCCTATCCCAGAGTAATCCTAGCGAACTGTTGGGAATGACCTTCCCAGCGCTGGTACCAAGGTTGTGACTCGCATCCCAGCTTGTCACTGATGTTGGGAATCAGCCATCCCGACGCTGTCTCCGCTGTTGGGACTGGGCCCTCTCACCGCAGCCACCACTGTTGCGACTGGCCATACGAGCGCACCCACCGGAGTAGCGGCGTTGCTTTGCTCCGTCCGCTCTCGACCCGGCGCAGATCAGAGCGATGAAGTTCTCGAGCCGACGAAAAGTTGAAGTAACATTTATATACAGTATGTACAAGGGTAAGCAAACGTTACATGGCTTGCACAAAGGCGACAGAACCTCTCCACTCGGTGCCTCCGAAAAGTGCCGCCGGAGAATGCCGCTCAAGAATGCCGATGACCCCCGGAAGTTCGTTGGAGCCCCGAGAAGTTTGAATCGCTCCAATCAGGACTCTCGCTGGCTGAAGTTTGAAACCCGACGAATGGTAGCGAAGTGGTTGAGTCAGCCGAGCCGCCACGATGGGGAAAGGGAGGGCGACGCCCACGCCGTATCCGCGAGCTCGCCTTTAGGCGAGTAGCGACATGCCCGTTTCCGGTAGTTCACCCGATGCAGGATTCGGCCGAGCCGCCGCGACGCAAGGATGAGGCGACTCTGCGGCGCTGCATGTTTCAGCTGGTTTCAGCCTGTCCGCCGCGGGCGATTCGGTCCGGTTTGGACGTGGCGTGAATCGGCCCTGCTGTCGGCGCGTCGCCCCGTGCAACGCATTTGGGCCGGGCGCTCTGGCACAACAGAACGTAGAGTGCAGTAACTGTTTGCGCAGCATTCGTGTGGGTAGTCGGGTGCGCGGCGCAAGGCGCAACACCTCGTGGGTTGTGCAAAAGTCGCTTGTCCGCCGCCTCCTACGTTTTGCGACTAGCGCTTTCTCCGGAGATTCTCCGGAGAAGTGCCGAGAGAGACATGTGCCGAGCTTAAGCTGAAAAGGTTCTGATGTTATGTAGTGACCACTGGGCTTTCTGGGCTGACCACGCAAGCACGCACGCACGACTTTTTTAGCTGGATTTTCATAAAACAAGCGCGTAAGGATAAATTAGTTCCTGAAAGTACCTCACACATTTTTGTCCTTGTTAAAGGCGGGTTGTTTGCACAAACCACCGCGTAATTATTACTAGATAATCTATTCTAGAAGAGATGCCGGTGTGCGTAGCGCTGTTACCTCATCGGTGCGATGAGGTACATGCAGCGCGCGTTCCGAGAGCATCGCGGTCGCATGGTCCCTTACCAATAGACTTCGTACATACCGCTATTTGTAGCGTCCCTGAAGGTTTCATGCCATAGTGCTGGAGCTGGCCGTCGTTACTGGAGGAGGAGGAACCCTGGATATTTAGGCGTGTTCCTTGGACTTTCTTTGCGCTAGTTTTAAAGCAAAGCTTTTTACCTCTACCCCCCAAGGGTTCTATCGCGACCGTTGGTGTCACCAGAAAACTCCAGCGAATAAATAAAAGAATTCACTGGCACCGCCAGGAATCGAACCTGGAACCAATAGACCAACAAAGCGAGAGCCCGTTGTCTTACCGACTTAGCTACGAGCCCACGCGGAGACGGAGAAGACAGGTGGTGTACTCACCAAGCACATCTACGGGTTTACCCCCTGCGTTCTCGCTGAATGCCACGTGAAAGCGTCACGTGACCACTCACTCCCGTCTAGCGGCCACGTGCGCACCTTGCTCATGTGCTAAGAGTTACAAAAATTAAAGGAAATTCACATCAATGCATGGCATCTCACTTCTAGTACGCCAATGTGCTAAAGCCTGTGGCCTCCAGTGTTCACGTAAAAAATCACAGCTCCTTGTCGTCCGCCCGCACGCCAAATCAAGGAATACATTCAAATACTCCTTGATGGCCAGGCCATCACTCCAAGCCCCAGCATCAAGCTTCTGGTCTTACATCTCGAGGCTAACACCAAGAGTGACGGCTCCTTGCAGCGCCTCAAAAACAGCAATAATCAAATCATACACATGATCAGGCGAGTTGCCACCAAGAAGCGAGGCCTAAAGGAATCCGGTACCTTTGGATTAATTGAAGCTTTTGTCCTCTCGACAGTCACTTACGTTAACCCCCTGTCTCCTTCTCATCAAGGAAGACATAGAGATGCTTTATATGAGCAGGCCATTGGTCTTCTCATGAGTGCGTCCACACAGAGGCTGCTTAGCACGGGGCTCCACAACACTGTGGAAGAGTTGATAGAAGGCCATCTTTCTAACCAGAAGGTCCGACTCAGAACTGCGGTGGGTAACCGCATGCTTCACCAGATTGGCTGGGCAGCCCAGAATGTCACTCCTCTTGACGTACTCCCAGACTCTTGGCGACTAAAACTAAAGATGCTCCCTTTCTTTAGAAATATGAACCCCTCACATGACGAGGGTCACCGAAAAGCACGGGCTCAAGCGCTAAACACCACCCTCGGTGGGGATCATGCAGTTATCTACACAGACGCCTCCAAACATCGAGGGAAGCAATACGCCATCGTCGTGGCTACCTCCAGAACCAACCTCCTTGCGTGTACCTCGCTTAGGACCCAAGAAATGACGGCAGCAGAAGAGGCAGCCATCACCTTGGCCCTCGCTCAACCAGCGGTTCGGAGGGTAGTCATCGATTCCCAGCAAGCCTACTGGAATTACCAGTAGGGTTCGGTGTCCTGACCTGCTCTGCGCGTGCTAAAAAACCACTCCCAAACGGTTCCATTCAGCTCATCTGGACACCCCTCACGCTTCAATGGAGAGCAACAAATACGCCCACCCAACAATCCTGCGCTTTTACCTCCCGTGCTATGGAGCTGCACGAGGACAGTCACCCGCTTGTCACGTTCAGGGAGATAACCCAGCATTATCGCCTTCTGAGACAGACCGTACCTTCGCCTTAACCTGACCTTTCCAGAGAACAACAAACTACCCTACGGCTCATACAAACCGGGCTCCTTCCCACAGCCTACGCGTCTTCACTTAATGTATCCGAATCGCTACGACGCTGAATGTAAATTTTGCTCAGAAGTAGGAACACTCCGCCCCGTAATAAGGGTGTGCGACTTTAGCCCTGAGCACCCTCCTCTCTTTCCGTCAACTACCCAACAAGAGCAGTGGGAGATGCTGCTGTCCAGGCCCTCTCTACCTACCCAGCTTCAGCGGGTGGACAGAACACAGGCCGCGCGGACTGCATATGGGCCCCACAGAAGAAGGAATCACTCCCCAGGGCTGCACTCTGGGCCGTTCAGAAATCTGAACAGAAGTATTTCTTCCTCCCTTTCCTTCTCTGCCGCAAATCTTGTCGCCTCCGTCCGCGGCGCAGAGACGGAGAAGACAGATCATCTAACACCGGGTTGGAGCTTACTTTAATTTTATAAAAAAGTTTCCACTCTTGTGCTACACCAATACAACTCAACCAAACACCGTTCATGCTTAATGCATTGATTTAACCTTAACAAGAATATCTCTTTGAAGTAATAAATGGTGTGGTTAAGTGCATTTCACTTCTCTCTGGTTTTGCTATTTGTAGAGCGATGTGAGTGAATTTAAGTGAAGTCGCATGGGTAATCATTATGGGTGCCGTTTACAGCTTTGCTTTGCAACCACATTCACGGGGTGGATTGGCGCGATTTTTTTTCTTTTCTGAACTTACGCGCATTTTTCTTGGATGACTGTTTTCATTGCTGAAGGCCCAACAACTTTCAAGGCCCAAACCTATAGATTTGCTCTGTAAAGGATACTCCCCCTCATATACACCGTTTATGAGGAGAAGCCAACTCAAAGGCGCATGAGCGCGCACGTAACTGTAGGAAGGGGGAGGGGGGGAACAAACTTACCAACACATCTCACTCGTCAGAGCAAACTTACCAACACATCTCACTCGTCAGAGCATGACAATGCTCTGACGAGTGAGATGTGTTGGTAAGTTTGCCCCCCCGCCCCCCTTCCTACAGTTACGTGCGCGCTCATGCGCCTTTGAGTTGGCTTCTCCTCATAAAGGGTGTATATGAGGGGGAGTATCCTTTACAGAGCAAATCTATAGGTTTGGGCCTTGAAAGTTGTTGGGCCTTCAGCAATGAAAACAGTCATCCAAGAAAAATGCGCGTAAGTTCAGAAAATGTTCGCTCACTCAGTTACGCGGAGGGCGACGGACGCCTTCGCCGCCGCGAAATCCAGGCACCGGCCGCCAAAGGGCTGCGCCCTAAAAACCACTCACTAATACACATAACCCTATCTACGCAACAATCGTTTGTCTCTCACCCTTAATCTGCACGTAAACGTACAAGTTTAGAAAGTAAATTTACAATCTTTATGAATTCCCTTGCCACGATACCGCTGTAAGCTCTCCATTCTGCCATGCACGCTACATCGCGTGTGCAATTTCTTGCTCTCGACTGTCGTACTTCCGATATCTGTAATCTATTTCTGTCAGCACCGTACTGTCACAAGGACAAAAACGACTCAGTTTTATTGCTCAACAAGGTTTAAAGGGAAGGTGAAGCGGTTTTAGAATTAAAAGAAAAGTTGACTAGCAGCAAGTACAAATTGAATAGTTCATGTGTACGAAATATTTTCGCAATACATGCAATAGAAGCGGCGCAATGAGCAAACAAAATGGCCCGATGCCCCGCCCCCATCTCGCCGCGCGATGCCGGAAGACCGAAGAGCGCGGGCGAAAACCGGCTGAAAAACGTCATACCTGACTTCCGGCCGGATCGGCCGCCTCGGCCATGCTCTTTTCGCCGTGTTTCCTTGTGAATGATACTTGTTGTTTTTGGTTGATAGCACTCATTTGTACAATTTTCGTGTTCAAAAAGTATGCACGAACGCCAAACGAGGCATACGTTATCATGCCGTATTCCTAAGCAGAATAATGCCACGCCGGGATGCTTGATAACATACGGAAGCGACAGCCGAGGTGGCTGTGCTTGATGACAGAGAATATACTACACTACGTTAAATACTTTGTAAACCGCTCCAATGCGGGTTTTTTTTTTTTTTTTTTGATGCGACGGACGTGAATGTTCACATTAGATTCTAGATTTAGGAAGGATGGGGAATACTGCTGTACTTTGGCCGGGGAGGTTTCGTTCCATTCCAGAAACCAGAGTCACATTTGTTCAGGAAATACTTGTTTCGTTAAAAGCGTTCGGTTTTCTTTCCCTATGGGCTCAGGACAGTGTTCAAAAAAACAATTTTTTGGCGAAACTAAAGAAGGGGCCAATCCTGATAGAAGTTCTCTCCCGGCTAAGAGGTAAACAGTATTCCTACAAAGTAAAAGAACCAAGACAACCAGATTACTTATTTTGCAAGTAACATGTCACGATAAGGGATGTTTGTCTGGAATTAAAAAAAAAAAAAACACCACTCCGAACCACCACCGTGCCATAATTTGGTTGACTGCGGGGGCCTAATTTTTTGCCCAAGATTCCGTGTGGCGGCATATATAACCTGCAAGCAACTTGTTGTCACTGAACCTCAAGTGTGCTCCATGATAGTCGGTGATATATAATGATGATACTAAAAAAATTAGAGCGAAGATAAATATACGGCCTCTGTCCCGACTAGCGCGGTAAATGCTTAAATCTAGAAATGCTGAACCAGGCCACGATTCATTATCACAAACGTTTGGTGATTGTTACCTAAAGTAACGTAACTACAACGTAACTCTGCCTTGTCCGACTGGTCTGTTAATTATAACGAGGTGGCCGTAATATTGTAGCAGATGCGCAACGCACAAGCGAAAATCAGCCCTACTACAGCCAATAATGCTGAGCAGGCACTAGTATGCTGCAGTGTTTTCAGAATAAATGCATGTAAGCAGTAAGAACGCCACTCATCGAAGTGCAGCTAGCAATCGCGGAGGCGCCGTAGCGCCGCTGCCGAAATGGCGCGACGCGTGTGGGTCTGTGTACGGGATGAGTAACGGGGCTGGGGGTGGCGACAAACGAACAAAGGAATGCGGAAGCAGAGTCTGCTTGTTGGTTTATGCGTGTACCGGCAAGATGTGTCTCGCATATACGTTTACAGCGCATGAACGCTATTTTTTTCGCGCAGTGCACGTACGTGCTTTTCGCTGGTAGATTGTTTATAAAAAACGCCCATTAATCTTCGGCATAAATGGTTTTGTGTATAATAAGAAACAGTTAAGGCAGTACCTAATATTAACATAAGGTATAAAATCCCCTATTGCTGGTTGCCTAATTCAAAAATATTTTGATGGAAACCCACTAGTCCGACGTCACAGTCACTGCTTTGGGGTTCTCTGTCGTGTAAAGCAAATTTAAGCTCCAGATAATTGAACCAACAGCACGGGAAATTATAAAACAAACTTCCAGTCATGTGCGAAAATTAAAACTGCAAGCTAAATTGCCGCAAAGGCAACCGTGCGATCGTTCGCAAATGCTTCCGACAACCCGCGCGGCCGAAGGGTGTCCTCCTTTGACGTCATGACGGGCGCAACCAATCAGGGGGCGTCAAAAGACGAAAAGCGCGCGTCTTTCAAACGGGGCCGCGCTTTTTGCAAGATAAATGCCACTTGGACTCATGTACGATAAATTTCAATGTGATATTCGGAATCAGCGCGCAAGAAACTATATAACTGTTAATCTAACTCAATTTTTTGGAAAGCGCTTCAGCTTCCCTTTAATTAATTGACTGAACTTCTGTTCCAAAATAAGCTGAAAAAATAATGAACGGCGAAGCAGCGAAACAAATTGACGAGCGGCGCAGTTCCCAGTAGGCGAATCGAATGTGCTGCGCTTGGTCAGCGTGTTCGGGCGCAGTCCTTTTGAGAAACATATATCATCAGATCGTACACAAGATAGAAACAAGCAGGAACTCAGCTCTCAGTGCAGGATATAGCCGTACGTGGCTAGAAGCCGGCTTGCAAACATCAGCAAACCTTGCACGTCTTATTGTCACGGAAGGGTTCATGTTTCGCCTAAAATTGGCGCAAGGTAACTGTGACCGAGCTATTTCAAACAGACGTAGAGCTCGCTTAACTTTAGAGAAGCACTTTGCTATTGGCCCTTAATAGATTTATTACAACATCGAGGCGAGCAACCCGCTTGCTTCTTTAGCATGTCTCCTACTACGCTACAACATTCCCTCTGCGGTAAACCTCTGCCCCTCTTTGATCGCAACCATTACTACTACAGCCGAGACTCAACCAAATGGAAAAACGCACGCTTTCCACCTTTGCAAAATACATACAAAAAGTAGTTTCGACTAAATTCAGAGAAAAAAAGAATACCCACGGCGTAGAGGGTTAAAGATGAAATAGGAAGAAGCCCGAAACGGCGCGGATATCTCCAATCGTCACGCCACGCGCCCCGAAATAAGGTGAGCCCAAGTGTCGAGACCGTAGAGGAAAGAACAAGAGCGCGCGGCGAGATCGAGAACGACAACGGCGAAATAGACACAGACACGCAAGCGCGTGCGGGGCGGACGAGAGAGCACGCCGGGAAAAGGTTAACAAAGCCCGAAAAGCGCACGACGCCCGTCGAGTTGAACTCATTCTTCAGAGAAGCGGAGAGAGGGGGTGAGTAGGGGACAAAGCCGCGGCCTTTGCGGTGGGCTCCGTAAAACTAATAAAACGGCGCCGTCTGAGCAGAGCGAACGGAAAGGATACTTTACGGCCCTCAATTGGGAAAAGAAGCGACGTCGGCCGAGCGCCCTCGGCTCCTACGGACCCCTGCTTCATCCTTTCTCTTTTCCTTTTCCCTCCCTATTTTTCTTCCTTTTTCCGCGTTCCCGCCCCGGGTCCTCCAAGGGCTCCCCGACCCTCCATCGCTGCCGTCATAAATTAAGCATTCCGAAATCGGCCGTAAATCCGATTTAGGTGACGGAGAGGAACAAAGCACATATAAATCGCCGGGGAGCCGAGCTTCCTTCGTAGTATTTCTTTCTTTCACTCGCCTCCTCCCCATATCCCTTCTTCTCCCCTTTCTGAGGCCACTCGTTCGCGGTCCCCTTCTCGCTCTACTGCGACCGAAATTTCGCGCCAATTTCCGTTACTCGTACAAGAGTTCGTTCCGTTCCAACAAGTTTCAGTACGCGCCAGGCATCTTGCCCGCGTAGAAGCGAGACGATGGGGTGAATGGGAGAGAGAGAGGCCCAAGAACATGCCGGACAGCTTCCCTTCTTTCCCACGATTCCCGTGCGCGCATTAGGTTTTTCCCCTTCTCTCTTCTTCTTTTCTTTTCTTTTTTTTTTTTTGCCGTTATCTCTGCGGAGACGGAGGACAGCCGTGTGGAGACCGTACAAAGGTGAAACGGCGGTCGTAAAGACCGGCGTGGGAGGGCCTCGCTGGGTCGTAGCCGGCGAGAACGACGATACGCCAGGGATCCCCGGCCGGCCGGCCTTGTTCGAGGTGCCGTTTGCTGGTTTTTTTCCCCAATCTGCGGCGCCGACGGTCATTGCGGCGAACGTCTGCGGGGAAGTTACGCTGTTTGATGAGGCGATTCGGAGAGGATTCGAAGGCCATATGCGCGTCTCTTTTTCCGTTTCTTCCGCTTGTATTTGTAATGCCAGTGGGCCGTTTGCTTCTTTCATGGCGGCCATTCGGGAAGATCACTTTGAGGGGAGCGGGGAGCAAATAAGAGCATGAAGGTAGACGACGAAGACCCTAGTTGCGAATGCTAATTAATTGCCATTCCTTGCCGTTGTTGGGTTACGGCTGGTTTCGATTCTCATTTGTCTGGTGTACATGACTGCGTAAACAGGCCAGGTGAACTAGGTGGCCCCACTTAAACATTTGTCTCCATAAGACAGCTCCACTGAGGCTATGCACGGAATCGCTTAAAGCATATAGGAGGTAGTGCCAAACCTGCCTTACGCAAAAAATGGAAAAGAAACGTGCAGTCTGCCCACGCCTGCTCATAGAAATTTCTGCATGAATTATTACCGATGATAGATTGGTATAACTCATGCTTGGTTCATGCTATGGTAGGACGCTGTCAGAAAATCAATCAACGCATCAAGAAACACAGGATGGTTTCTTCAGCGATGCGCTTGTCATTTTCTGGAGATGCAACGAGCTGCCAGTTGTTATAACCTAGTCGAGCCGAGTTTCGCCGTCGCCAGCAATTTGACCTCCATTTGATCGCAGCTGCGCCCCCCCCCCCCCCCCCCCCCAAGGACTTCGACACCCCCCAAAAAGATTCCACAACCACAAGCACCCTGCCTAGGGATTTATACAACCACCCCCCCCCCCCCCCCCCCCCCAAACATCCCACCGAACCCACCAAAATCAAATTCTGCATAAACCCCTGGCTGCGCCGTAGCCTTGGCAACGCATCATGTTGAAAATTGGCGCAAAAAGACGTTGACTAAGAAGAGAAATACACAGGACGACGCGCTTCTTAGTCTCTTCTTAGTCAACGTCTTTCCGCGCCAATTTTCAAGATGAATCAACACCAACTCGTCCAACTTGCCATCCTGTCAAACGCATCATGTGACTCGTGCGCCGAGCTCCACCGCCGCCGCCCGCTTGGCGCTGCGCTCTACGCAGCTAGGTCGCCGCGTGACCAATTCTTCTCATTCTTTTTCCATGCCCCCCCTCCCAAAAATAAAAACATTACCTGGGGAACAACACCCGCTCATTGGCAGGTTTGCAGCCAATTAAAAATAAATGAACAGGGGTTATAGCCCAAACATACTTTTTGCTGAAAAGGCCAATTCATAAATGCAAAAATAAATACCCTCACATATTGTTTTGCTTTCAGCCAGTGGCAAAACTCGAAATCTTCGCGTCAACAAAACCACATCCGGCGAACTGAACACAACAATCGCGGTGATGGTAGATGTCGTCGTGAAAGAACCGTCCGTGTACGCATGTAGGCCAGGGCTCAACATTATCCGTGCAGCTGTCCGGGAGTCCATCTTGCGCTGTAGAATCGCCAAACGCAGAGCGGGACAGCAGCAGGTCATCCCGCTCTGCGTCACCCGCACCTGGCTCAGAGGAGCGCTGCGCTCGCCTAGTCAGTGCGAGCTTGGCCATGGATGAGAGCGAGGCCGGACCGCCTTCTCTGAGCGTTGCGCGGAAGCGGGAGGCTTTGAGCCGTTGTCGGCGAGCGGCGTCTGACCACCCCGCGTATATCGCCCGGCGGACTGCTTCAGGGTCCGGAATGACAAGCACGCTAAGCTAGCGTCCGGGACTGGGTGTATACCTAAGGATACGGTGACCAGATCGTCTCGTTTTGGCCGGGACAGTCCCTTTTTTAAGGTCCATTTCTGGCGTCCCGTCTTTTTTTACCAACTAATAAACAATTATGCCCGTTTTCGCAGGACTGCATGGTTTCAAAAATTAGCGCCAATTTTTAACAATGCAGTCACACATTAAAAGTGTGCCAACCCATTTCAAGTCTATTTCACAAATATCTCAGACAAAAAAAAAAGACAAAACCAATAAAGACAATAAAAACAATAAAGACAAAACCAATTGGATTTGCAAATGGTTCCAGTTGGGCCAATTGTGTTTTCCGCAAGTCCAATACGGCCTCCAATTGTTTTTTCGGATGGGATTACCTTGTGTACTTTAAAATATTTACTAAGAGTGTACAATTTAGACCTTTTAATTTTTACCGAAGAATGCTTTTAAGTTTCTTTCGGAAGACGACTTTGAAGAGGCATTTTCTCACCAGTGGACCATTGTCAAGCAAAACATTGAAAAGAAGTTAGAAGTTTGGAACTCTTCAGGTATTTCGATCTCTGAGAGATGGGTGCAAGTCTTTGAAGAGATAACTGATGATGTATGCTGCGCGGAGATTTCATGCGTTGCTTAACTTGCCCTGTGTATTCTTGGAACAACGGCTCTCGTGGAGCGGGTTTTTTTTTTTTTTTTTCGTTTTGAACTCGGCGTGGACATCAACCTTCTGTCAGCATTTTGTGCAGTGTTACTTGTGCGGCTAAACTTTCCGTACATGCGAATAATTTTGCAACTGAGTATTGCGGGATAAAGTCTTGCTTTAAAAAAAAAATTTCAATTTTCGGCAAAATATGCTAACAAAAAGCCTGACGCGGCACCTTCGAAATTAATGCACGTAATTGATCACTGTGAGTGGGATTGTTCCCTCGGTCTGAAATTGGGCATAGCGCAAAATGTAACTTTTTAAATAAGAGCAGTTCTCTCATTAAAATGTTTTCCCCCAATCGTAACCTTTTTTTCTTCTGTACGTTTCCCCCCCCCTCCCCCGCTGGGATGTCCAGTTTTCTACTTCCAGGAATATGGTCACCCTACGTAAGGATAATAACTACAGCTAAATCAATGGTTAACCAAGTAAAACCAAGACTTAACCAGGCTACACCAAGCTTTACATATCCAGGGCTAGCTTACCTAAACTGCAGCCATTTTTATACACCCCTCCTCCCTAAAAATCCCCCCGAAAAAACCCTGGTACACTGCCTTCTTGTCTCCCTTGACAGTGCTGCACTGCAAATCATTTGTTCTAGCTATAAACTTTCACCTATTACACCATTTTTAGGTAATAATTTGTTCAAGTGATGGGCCTACATGCAAGTGTTTGTGTGCGTGTGTGTGTGCATGTACATGCCTTGAGCCCATGAATGCCTAATTTGATTTTGTCATGCTTACTAAATGTGCAGAAAAAAATTCAGCTTACTTGCTGTTTATTTTTAACTGTTGTCCTTCTGACCTCCTCCAGAAACAAGGATGATACGAAAGAGATATAGCATGCATGAAGGATTTATATAGACTGAAAATCTGTAATAAACCCTTTATTTCACATACTTTGGGCTTCACATCGAAACTCAGCCAAAAACAAAAAAAAAAACACAAGGATGCAAAACATGGCTACCTAAACGACATTTAAGCAGTGGCTCACACTTTCCAAATAAATTTTACACTAATCAGTACAAGTTCTGGTTTAGAAAAAAATTTGAATTAATATTTTTTTCTAATTAATATTTTTTTCTAATATAGTACTTTCTTAGCAATTCCTAACTCCCTTTTAGATGAATAGCACCACTCCTACATAAAAAAAATCAACCTTCCACCCCAAAAAACTCAAAAACCTCCATAACTTCCTGGAGCGAGCTGTGCTAACAGAATTTCATTTGACTCGTTCATGTTCAGCACATCTCGCACATAGCCTTTAGCTTCTAAAACCAGTGGCATATGGTGTTCTCAAAGTGACTGAATACACTCAACACATGACTGTAAATGCATTATTCTACTTACTATAAAAGATGATCACACTACTATAGACAGCACCGACTTTATGATTATCATACATGTGTGTACATTCACAATTCATCGAGATGCACTTTTTTCCCGTCGTTCTATCACAGTCAAAACTTCCTTACATAAGCTGCAAATCAGGTCAAATGAACACTACATCAGTACATCACACATGGCAGATCGAAACGTAAGCCCCGAATGAGGTCAAATGCCCATAACATTAGTACAACACATGGCAGACTGAAAGTGAACATGGGTGATAGCATATTTACATTTGTACAAGAACTACAATGCTTCTCGCTCAAAACAGGAAGTACTTCTGGGCGAGAGCGATGTGATCTGATGGCGGCACTGTCAGGTGCTCCCTAATCTCTTCTCCATCCTCATATCTCACCCACTCGACCACATATGTCTCAGGGTTCACTGCAAGAAGAAGATTGCAAAAAAAAGGGTTAGAAGCCTTTACAACAGTGCCTGACCTCCACCTTTGTAAGTTGAAGCTACAATGCAATAGAATTTATTTTTTCAGTCAAAAGGTCTGGTACACCCCTGAATATTCACTTTTCAGTGAAAAAGGAGAAACATTGATTGTCATTAAAACGAAAGGGCATCGATAGCTTGGGTTGCTGTTTTCTCGCTAATAGGCCCTTGTAGTTGTTTACCTGATAAAGTGCAGTAAAAGGCTAAGGCTAGTGCTAACACCCACGTCACATTACACCAGCCCAAGCATTACCCCACCAAATGGCCTCTTGATCGAACAAGCTAGGAGATCAAGCCTTGAACATTGAAGTAATGGCATATTTGTGTAAGCCCTTGGTTAATTCCCAAATTGTGCAAATAAATTACTAATTTGGTTAGTGAACAACACTGTGGTTTTCAGCTAAACTAGAGATGGAATGACTGATTAGAAGTTTTTAACTTCTTCCTCTGACCTGCATTTTTTAATTTAGTTTTTGCATTTTCTTGCTTTTTTCCTTTTTTACCTGCATTTCTTTTTTCATTTTTTTATCTGATCGTGCGTTGTTTAGCATCCTTTGTGCAGGTTTTTGTGCACATATACAGTAATCCCTCGTTAACTCAAACTCGGATATCTAAAAATATCGGTTAAGTCAAAACTTTCTCGCCGTGCATTTACCTCCCATATGCGACTTGTATTTGTCCCCCTTTATATTGAAATGTTTTTTTTTTCATGAACCACGGATATCTCGAAAATCTCTAAATGTTGACAGAGAGGACACACGGCAAAGGCCGCTACAGCCAGCTGATAAAGTCTCCGTTCAAATGCTCAGCTCCCACTACACACTGAACGCGGTCGTACACGGCAAATTTACGCAGAGTACGCGGTGTACGAGGCCCATATCCCTGATACCAGAATGCTGCCCGACACTTACATCATTGAGATAGCTGTGGACGACGCAGCTGATTATGGGGGTGATGAGGAGCCTCGAAAAGTGCCCACAGCGGCAGAAACAACACAGATGTAGCACCTGCTTCGCAACAAGATGGAATGTAGGGGTGGCGACCAACAATTGATGCGATGCGTTGAGCAGCTGGAGAACATTGTTCTTGGACCAGATGCGAATGCGAAACCGGCGAGCACAGCGCAGTTCGTTCTTCCACAATAATGAAAATTCGTTTTTCCTGCGAATTATTTTGCCTTTATTACAAAAGCTCCCCGTGCAGTGGAGCTTTTGTTGCCAGCACTAGCTCTTATTTCAGTGACCTGGCAACAAATTTCCGGCATTTCGCTTCACTTAAAAGACCACTTATATTGAAACTTTCAGTGAATTTTGCGACTTCTAGTTAACGAGGGATTACTGCAGCTGCATGAAATATTTCGATAAACAGTGAATTCTGCCGACCTGACAGCTTCGGCGTCAAATTGTTGTGAACAAAATCCGCCTTTCGCAGCTTCCTTGACCCAGAGACAGGGAGCAGCATCTTCTTTATCCCATAGTCCTGAACAATGCCCTTTTCTAGGGAAACCTGAAAGAGCAGAAAGGAACAAGGACAAAAGCAAAATTTTATCCCAGAAACACCCAACACGATTGCACAAATCTGCATGCAGTCAGCCGTAACCACTAACTCTTCACCTATCATGTTACCCTCTAAACGCACATGTTACATATACATGTTACCCACCGAAAATTGATACGTAATTATGTCCCATGTTCAGAGTGACAGTGTTTGTTGGTTGGCTGGTTGGTTGGCTGACAAGTGTTGGTTGGTTTACCTACATTGTACACTAATACACTAACAGGTGGTGCTTTGCCACAGGTCTTCAGCAGTTGCTAAGAATTGACTATTGAAGAAGCCTTCTTTTTGAATATGAAGGCTACTCAGCAGGCTTTTATGATCTCTGAGGAAACTATTTATACAAGAAAAGAAGACATGAAGAGAGTGTGAAACAGTAAATTGTTGTCAAGCAGTCATTATCACCATCAACAATAACAGTCCACTAACTAGGTCCACTGCAGGACGGAGGCCTCCCCCGTCAGCCTCCAACTGCTCCTGTCTCATGCCACTCGAGTCCATTCTTTACCTGCGAAATTCCTTATTTCGTCTCTCCATTGTTGTCATTTTAATGTCCTATCGCAGGAGTGCGCGAATAGTAGAAAATTCTGCATATCAAAGCAGTTGATTTGGCTTCGAATTGAAGAGCACTACAGTTGAACCCCTTTATAAGAGACACGTACTGGGGAGCAGTTTCTGTCTCTTATATACCGTATTTACTCGCATAATCCTCGCACTTTTTTTTCGGAAAAGTCAATGCAAAGTTAGGGGTGCGAGAATTATGCGGGAAAAAAAAAAAAAAAAAATCCCGTGCACAGTGTTGCCAATTTGCCTTATGCCAATCCCGCTAAATGTAGCGGTCGTTTTTTGTATCACGTAAGCTCAGTGTTGCCAACAGCAGCTATTTCTTTTTATTTTTTTATTTACAACGTAAACAGTCTCCCGTCGATCAGCGATCGTGAAATTGCCGCCTTTGCTTTCTGGCGCGCGCCCTATCTCGTCGTCGTCATGTGCGTGCCCTACTCCAGTACCGCACGTTGAAGTCGGTGACGCCAAGTGCCTGCCTGCGGCACGGTTGCCGTGTTCGATCGCGTACTCTATCGCTTTCAATTTGAAAGCGGCAGCGTAGCTGGCGTTCTTCCCCATGGCGAAGCGGCACCAAGCACAAAACACAAAACAAAGACATCAAAAAGTTCTCAAAATGGCAGCGAGCTATCCACCACTGACGCGAGTGACTCACTGACTGCTGCCGCTCAACGACGGGATCACGACGGCGACACGACGACACGACAGCGGGCTGCGCGAACACCGTCTAGTTGCGCGCACGCGAAACCAACTCAAGGACAGTGTGAGTAGCATGTTAGGGCGCCTGTTAGGGAGTAGCCATTCAGGGTATTAGGGCGCGCCGCCTGGGTGGCCTTGGATACACAGCGCTCTCCGCCGAACGGAGAGGCGGCGGGGGAGGGCGCGCGTTGGAGAGCGTGTGCACCATGCCGGTTTCGCGAGCAGGCAACTTTCGCCGCTGCAAAGTTGGGGGTGCGAGGATTATGCGAGGAACCAAAAAATCCAAGTTTTGGTGGCTCACATTAGGGGTGCGAGGATTACGCGAGTGCGAGGATTACGCGAGTAAATACGGTAAGATGTCTCTTATAAGCAGGGTGCCATGTTTTTACCAACTGATCAACCCATAGTTCAATGTGGGCACCGTATAACTAAAATAAGCTCAAAAGAACGCTACAGCATGTTGAAAAAGATTCATTCTAATTAATGTTTGGCCCAAGCATTTATGAAACTTTGTTTGCTTCATGACTGTATTTACACTGTTTTTTACAACCAATTCTACAAGCTTTTTTTCCTTTCCTTGTTTGTGGAAGATGAATCGTAGATGTTGAGTTCACAAGCCTGATCAATAGCCAGAGCGCACAGCTTCTTCCGCTGTGTGCTCAGGCTATTCATTACGCTTGCAGGACTCAACATCTGCAAAGCTTCTTGATTGGGAGCTACGCGAGTGGGAGAGCCCGCATGTGCGATCGCGCTCCATTCAATGGACGGCAGTAATCTTCAACCACTTCTGTAAGTTGCATTTTCATTGGCAGGGCTTCTCATTGTCATTTCATAGCTGACTGAACCACTTTGTGTTTGCTGAAGTTATAATAAATAGCGACTGCAGGTGTCTGTCGTCCACCTGTGCTTCCAGGATGGAAGCAACTGCAATTAGTGACTGGTGGCACTGCGTCTGAAGTTAAAATGTCTGTTACAAGCGAGATTATTGATCAAACTTCAAGGATGACTTGTCTCTTATAACCAACTGTCTTCTACATCCGATGTCTGTTATAAAAGAGGTCGATTTAATGGGAGAGATAGGGCAGCCAACCATGTGGGTGAATAGTGTCTCTTATACCCATTTGTCTCTCACATCAGTGTCTCTTATAACGAGGTTCAACTGTATAAGAAAACTTCGAATGCTATCAGAGCATTTTTGAAGCACTTGTGATCGACCGTTGCAAACATGCGTTCGCTTCCTCTGCTGGCATAAATATGCTTACCCACAATGCATTGGTGACATGCGGGTAAAGAATAAAAGGGAGGTGTTTGGCCGACTGCCGCATGTGTGACCATGTTAGCCGACGACCAATAGCCAGCTGCTAACGGCCAACTGTCAAGCAGCATTACAGGAAATGCACGTAAACTGGCTGCACTCTGGCCACTGCAAGAGAGACTAGGACACGTGTGCCGCAGAGCTCCCGGCTCTGCCTCTTTTTTTTACACCGCACTTCAGTGACCATCCTTGAAACATGTTGCCAGAAGCTGAGTAAGGAAATCGCAAGAAACCCTGACTGTAAAGACCATAGTCAACTAACTAGACCCTTTCCCAGCAAGCCACGACGGATTGCTGCATGACTGCGCTGAGTTAGGCATTGCCAGCCTCCACCTCAACCAATGGAAACTATGACTGCAAAGCCATGAAAAACAGGGGCAACAATGGCCAACAGAGACACCTAAGGCGCTTTTTTAAGTACAGTGGAACCCCAATAATATGACTTTCAAGGGACCGCGTGAAAGCATCGTATGACCGGGTACGATCCAAGTACGGGTAAATGCTGGCCTTGTAGGCGGTATCACGCGACAGGTGGGCTAAGAATTTATTTAAGCTACTATGTTTAGCGCGTTCTCGCGTAATTTGCGAACCCTTAACTGGAATATAAAGTTCCTAAAAAATAAATTGTGCCCCCCTCCCCTCCATGGCATAGCGCTTGACCGCCAGCTTTGCACCGCGTGCTACGTGACACCCGCGCCATCCGGTGCTATTTATATCGCCTCGCATGCACAAGATAAGGCCGACTAATCGGTCAAATTGAGAGGTGAAAAGGCAAGAGTGTGAAACTGCCAAGGCCAAGTGAAATGAACGATACTAGTACAAGGCAGCGATGGGAAAAAGGCAGGAAAGAAAGGAGTGGGGCGACAGCAAGGCTTTGAAAGATGCTTGATAAGCAGAGAGCTGAGAGCAGCGAGACGGGGAGAGAGAGCGTAGTGAAAAGGAAGAAACTTGGATCGAGCATGTGAGGAAAGCAGGTGTTCGGTCACTGCCGTGGGGTTGTGCCATAACTGTTTTCATGTGAAGTTTATTGGCTTGATGGGAGCCGCAAACTCGTGGTTTGCCGGCCACCTAGACTTTGACTTCTCGTGGCTGGCGCGTTGGCATTCTGCTGCCATGTGGAGCTGTCGAAAGTTAACTCTCGCCTGCCAATACCCGCTCGCTTGCTTGCATCTCTTGAGCAAGTGGACTGGCCTGCTTGTGGACCTTTGCACATCAAGCAGCGTTAAACGGGGGTTAAGAATAAAACAAGGTCAAGATGAGACGGCGAAGCGGTGTAAAAGACAGGAAAAATTCTGGTTTATCCCCGTCAGGGTCCGTCGTAAGAAGCGGACCACGTGCACCCATTTTCTGTATAATTGGGGTCTTTAATCTATTGTTTATATGGGGAGTTTGCAAGGACCGCGGTGAACTGTCGTAAGAGGCGGGTCATCGTAAGACTGGGGGGGGGCGGCGGGGTTCCACTCTATTTCGTTATTTATTATTTAACCTTCCGTCTCATTTTACTTCTCCTCACCTAATGAGTGTTCCAAATGATGCAAGAGAGTTTAAGATATTTCTACATGTCATTAAGCCTAAGTATAAAACCTGAAGAACACCACATAGATGCCTTGCCCGCATCACGGGTAATAAGGCTGAGAACCCCTTCAGCCTGTTCAAGTACGTTGCAGACAAAGCAAAACAATTTGGCGACTTTGAGAGATATTTTGCTCCTCACCACCGTTTAAGTGTTACAGCACCTCGCTCAGCTTCTCTCCAAGAAACAAGAGCATGTCTGGGATTCCTATCAACAAACCACTTTTGACAAGTGGAAGCACTCACTCGCAAAAAGTCCTATCCTTGCTGTCTATGCCCTCCCAACAAAATGGTCATAACAGCCGATGCCTCTTCACTTATATTTGGAGCTGTTCATTGTCCACAGCACGCTAAAGGTAACTATGGAGTTATAGCCTATGCTTCTTGCCTGTTGACGAATACAAAAAGACTTTACAAACACATCCGGAAAGAAGCTCTTGCACTCGTCTGGATTTGCAAGAAGTTTTCAGGCTATATAACCAGTAAGTGGCTCCATTTGGAAAGCAATCCAAGCCACTCATTCTGATATTAACTTCCAAGGAATTGGATGATCTCAGACCAATGCTGCAACGTCGGCAGATGAGCATAAGGCACTTCTCCTATGACATAGCCTGTGTGCTGTGGAAAGAACATCTGGGAATAAGTGTGCCACTGAGCTACTTATGTGCCACTGTGCCACTGTGTGCCACTGAGCCCTTTGAGCCTGGTGGGGCCACTGAACTTAGCGGCCAACGAATATCAGGGATGGGGGGCGCTACACCACTCCAGCGAAAGAAGTCAAGGCCTTTGCACACTTTGTGGCATCAAGAGTTCTGATGAAACAATATGCCTGCAATGGTTTAATTAATTAAGGACAGTCATAAAGAAGACAGTCTGTGCATCCTGAAGGTTCTGCAGCAAGCAATGGCCCCCAGGAAGAGACCTGTGTTCAGAGGTCAAGCAGGTCTTCCAGTTTTGCCACAAGCTGAGATGACCTTCTTTGAAATGGGACCAGAGTAGCACTACCTCATTCATGTGGACCAGCTATCGTGTAGCTACTGCATAAGGGACATTTCGGAATCACGAAAACGCTGGCAAAAGTGAAAAGAGACTTTGGTGGCCCAGAATTTCATGGGATGGTGAAGACGTGGTCAAGCATTGCCACAAATATGACAAAGCCACCATCAAAAAGAAGAAAAAAAAAAGAAGAAATGTTGCTTTAACTATAACACCTTTTTCAGAAAGACCCTTGTAGTGGACGGGTACTTCACGGAGCACACTGATGGTGCCTTTCCCACGCTACGCTTGAGTGGTTCAGGTTACCCGAGCACTGGATGTAACATGACTTATTGTGTTCCGCGCCTGTGCCGCTGCATTATCGGGGAACAGGGGTTTTGCAATTTCGCTTCACTTAATAAACAGTTGAGTACAAGCTACTGATCGGTGTGCACACTTTCTTCGTTGCCCATCAACCGATGAGACGTGATGTCAGAAGTAGGATATGTAAGCATCAATTAATTCTGGCTACCAAACAGTCAAAGGTGCATAGCCTGCAAAACTTGCTATGGTGAATGAAGACATCAAGCCTTCCATTCAGTTCAGCATTTCAGGGCTTCAGCCGCCACCGAAGTTTGATTTTGTGAACCCCAGCTCTTGCAAAGAAATGGTCTTCCAATTCGCCAACTATTGCTATGCATGTGGGCTCTACCAAGCGGCGGGAGAAATACAGGTCAGAACGCTTCTTTACACAACGGGCTCCCAAGACAATGCCGAGTTCTCAACCTTATAGCATTGTCCAGTGAAGACTGGAGCTCGCTAGAAGCGGTAAAAAAGTTCACTGATCACCTCATCGACCCGTTCAATGAGGTCAACGAAAATGTCCACTTCCACTGTCGAACACAGGGCAAGGGTGAGACCGTAGACAAGTTGTACATTGCGCTGCATACACTTGTCAAAAAAGTGCAACTACACATCAGCAGAAGAAGAAGAATGACTTATTTGAGACAGGTTCATCATGGGTCTCTGGGACTGTAACCTTGTCGACAAACTGTGCCTAACACAAAAGCTTACTTTTGAAGAAGCAAGGCTTCAGGCTCCAACGAAGATGCTGTAAAAGCCCATGCAGCGGTGTTCCAAAAAGATCCGAATCCTGCTCACATTGTCACCGAGGCCTAAGTTCAAAAGCGCTCCCAAAAGCCCTGGCATGGCTCGGATTCTGAGGGGAAAATCCGGAAGGGTGTTACCAAATAACACAAGCGACGCTACCAGGAGCTGCAGATACTGCGGTCGACCAACTCATCCTCGAGCAAATTGCTCGGCTAGACAAGCCAAGTGCGAAGGGTGTAATCGAACTGGACACTTCAAAGCTGTCTGCGAAAAGGAAGGCAAGAAGAACGTGGGTGTAAGAGCACTTCACTTCGTAGCAGCCATCACCAGAGCCAAGTTTGTAAAAGTGGCCATCAACGGTTACAACGCTAACTTCAAGGTTGACTCGGGCATGGAGGTGACAGTGGCACTGGGCTCGTTTCCCAGAATACCAAAACAGCTGAGAAAGCCAGAAGGTGAGCTTATGGACCCAGGAAATTACTCCCTCACCGATCTCGGAACATTCCAAGCGTAGCTAAGGTGGAAAGGCAGCTCTACAGCGCAAAAAGTGCATTTTGTGCCTTCGCAAGACCCACCGCTTCTTGGATTCCCAGCGATAAAGGTTCTCAGAGTCATACGGTTCATGGACAGTATAAATGATTCCACTGCCACTTTGAAGGATAGTCTGTTCAATGGCTTGGGTGAGCTACGAGCAAATTACGTAATTTGTCTTCAACCAGGTACCAAACCGTTCTCACTCAGCGTGCCACGAAGAGTTCCAATTCCACTTCACAAACCAGTTCGAGAAGAGCTCAGCAAGCTTGAGTCCCAGAGTTATCCGAAGAGTGGGCCATCGCACACCATGGTGCTCCAGTATGGTAGCTGTTCCAAAAGAAGGAGAAGGCTGCCGAATATGCGTTGACCTCACCTGACTAAACGAAGTCGTGCTTAGGGAGTGTCGCATACTACCCTCAGTTGAGAACATCCTGGGACACCTTGGATCAGCAAAAGGTATTCTTTAAGCTCGATGCTACTGCTAGCTTTCACCAAGTGAAGCTATCCGAGGAAAGTCAGGAACTAACTATGTTCATAACACCAATGGGAAGGTTCTGTTTCCATACGCTACCTTTTAGAATTTGCTCAGCGCCAAAATATTTTGAGCGACAGATAGGCAGAATTCTGGAAGGCCTGGAAGGAGTTGTGAGCCTGATTGATAACATTCTCGTCTTCCGAGCATCGCAGCGAGGGCATGAACAACGCCTTAGGCAGGTGTTGCAGCGCTTAAAAGAAGCATCAAGCTGAACTGCAAGAAATACATGTTCTGTGCAAACCAGGTCAAGTTTCTTGGAGTCATGGTTAGCGCACAAGGCATAAGTCCTGATCTGGAAACTGCCGAGGCCTTGGCCAAGCTACCAACACCATTGGGTGCTAGCGGTGTCCGAAGGCTGCTGGGAATGGCGAACCATGTGGGCCGCTTCATTCCTCCTCTTTTCAACATCACAGCCCCAATCAGGGCATTGCTAAAAAAAGAGAAACTCATGGCTTTGGGGACCGTGCCAGCAAACTGCTATAAACAAGCTCAAAAACTTGCTCAGTTCCGAAGTCTGCATGGATAAATATGACCCGTCGTACCCCGTGATTGTGTCAGCCGACGCAAGTTCATACAGTCTTGGAGCTGTATTGCTTCAAGATCAACCGTCTGGAGAATGGCAAACGGTTGTTTATGCCTTGAGATCTTTAACAGACACTTAAAGCCACTGCAGTCAAATGGACAAAGAAGCTTTGGCTGCAACATGGGCCGTGGGGCAGTTTGACCAGTTTCTGAGGGGCATCGCGTTTAAAGCTAAAACAGATCATTCTTTTAGTCCCGCTCCTGGGGTCAGCAGAACTTGACATGATTTCGCCCAGAATCCAGCACTTGTGCTACCAGTTCACTGTTCTCTATGTCTCAGGCAAGCTGGTAGCCATGGCAGACACTCTGTCAAGGGCCTCTATTCAGGAACACGATTAAGAGCGAAGTCAATGGCGGACAGACACAATAGAGTTATTTGTCAGTGAAGTCGTTACATCAGCTACCAACTTCATGTCTTCCCGCATGAATGCCTTACACAAGCACCAAGTGGAAGATGGCATCTGTTCTGGGCAACTCTGCTTATATGAAACGGTATGGCCAGAAAACGTCTCAAAGGTTCCGGTTCTTTAAAGGAATACTTGAAGGGAAGAGGCAACATCATAGTGCACGATGGCTTCTTGCTCAAAGATTGCTGCATGATTATTCCAAGCCTGATGGGCCACGAGGTATTTTAGCAAATCCATGAAGGCCACCAGGGCATTGGATGGTGCAAAGCAAGGGCAAGGGATAGTTTGGTGGCCCACCCTCAACAGCGAAATGGATCCGCTCGTAACATCATGTGAGAAATGCGCTCAGATGAGAGCTCAGCGTTTGGAGCCACTAATCGCAATGACGACTCCAAATCTGCCATGGCAGCGTGCAGGAGCCAACTTGTTTGAACTCGACGGAACTCACTACATAATCGTGGTGGACTTCCACTCTTGTTTTCCAGAAGTAATCACCTTGTCAGTGACAACCTCCACAGCTGTCAAGAGCACGTCCGCCCGACACAGAATACCTGATGTGTTTGTGTCCGACAACAGCCCGCGGTTCTCATCACAGATGTTCACAGAGTTTGCACAAAGCTTTGGATTTCATCACATCACAAGCAGCCCAGGCTACCCATAATCAAATGTCGAGGCAGAATGCTTGGTGTGGACCATGAAGGGTCTTTTCACGAAATCCAAGGACCCACACATGGCGCTTCTAGTATACCGCGACCCCCTGTAGTGAAAAAATACAGCCCGTCGCAGCTCCTAATGCGGCGACGCCTTGCAAAAAACACTGTCGAAAAGTCCAGGCACACTTCAGCTGGAGTGGCCGCCACATGACGAAGTCAGAGCCAGGGATAAAACTATCCGAAGCAAACAAAGCCGGGACTTCAACCATCGTCACGCAGCCCATCAACTCCACCCACTCGCTGACGGGGAGGATGTGTGGGTGTAGGATACGGCAGGTGCAGCAAAGATGCTTAGCCCAGCAAGACGACCGCACTCATATGTTGTTGAAACCCCAACAGGCATTCAGTAGAACCGACAGATTATGGTGTCATTCAATGGTGCAAGCATGCCTGACGGCCTTACGTCTGACAGTTCAAGCACGGACGAAACTACCAGCAGTGACTGTCAAGAGCTCTGCGGATCTAAGAGGAGAGCTAACCTCAGATCAACGCATGGACCAGCCAGAAGCAACAGCTGCAACAGCAGCAATGTCACCATCAAGAATGTGCGCAAATGTCCACTTGTGACCATGATCAGGTCCAGCTGACAGGTCAAGTGCCCGAAAAGACTGGACTTGTGAAAGCACATTCTCGTAGAAGGGGCGATGTAGTGGACGCGCACTTCATGGCACATGCTGAAGGTGCCTTTCCCACGCTGAGCTCGGGTAGTTCCGGTTACCCTGAGCGCTGAATGTAATATGACTTATCGTGTTCCGCGCCTGCGCTGCGTTATCAGGCATTGAGGGAAGGGGGTTCACCATTTCTCTTCGCTTAACAAATAGGTGAGTCCCAGTTAACCGATCGGTGTGCATGCTTTCTTCGCCACTCGTCAACTGACAAGACAACGCTGACAGTCGATAGCAATGAATCATTATTTCCAGAACGAACAAGTGGTGGCTGATTGTCACAGACTACTACTCCAAATATCTAGAGACTGCCCATCTTGACCAGCTATCAGCAGCGACAGTGACAAGCCACTGAAAGTCGATCTTCACATCAGTATTTACCACCTTTGCTCATAAATATGGGTTTTGGCTTGCCAGCTCAAGCCCTCATTACCCTCAGAAGCTGAAGCAGAAGCTGCCGTAAAGATCATTATGCATCGACTTCCAAGATGAGAGGCCCCTACATCACACTTCTGGCCTACAAGACAACTCTGCTTCAAAATGGCTACAGTCCAACCCAGTTACTGATAGGATGCTGCTTGCACAGTAAGCTGCTCATGGCATTCAAGCTGCTCTTTACTGAGCTGCCCAATGTCCAAGCCATCTATAAGTTCAAACAAATGGACAGGGAAGGCCAGCATAAGGCTTACCATTGATGCCACAGCACACAGCACTTGTGCGACATTTTCCACAATGACGATTGCTGACTTTGAGAAAAAGGAAACGGTAGTGCAAGCTACAGCCAAGTCAACATTGCGTACTGTCAATATAGGAGATGGATTTCTGTGTTGGAACGAAACTCCCCTTGTTCCTCTCGCTCAAGCTGACCATAAGACCACGCAAGAAGTGGAAGGAGCTTCGCAACAAGATGAAACTCGCTCTGTGCTTTTGGACTACAGGACAAAAAGAAGTTTGCTAGACATGAAACTGCTTTTTAGATGTTGGGCAGACTCTGAAACTGTGTTGCTTTTCAGTATGACACAAAGCAGCTCTCCTTTCCTGGCACATCGCCGCACAACCTTCACAAACATGAAGTGGTTATTAGAACCGACGATTGTTTAACACTCACCTTAGATACAAACACGGCCGAGTTCTTCCCAACAGAGAGCCCGTGTGCTCCAAACATGTCCCGCAGGCAAATCGGTTCAGCTGTTGGGATGGATGCATTCGCCATACCTGTATGGAATTTGCCAGGTTGAGTAAAGGTATGCGACAGGTGTAAGTAATTGAAGTTGTTACCCTTATGGCATGCGCTTGACTATGTCGCAAATGCTGCCGACCAGAAAATGTGCGATTCTTTCAATTTAGTGAGTCAAGCATAAAATGTTACTTATAACCTCCCTAGCCATGTAATATGCCAGTCACTGGCCGATAATGCAACCCATTAACAACAGTTCATAAAACATAAGCAACAAAAGGCAAATTTCAGTTATACATTTGTCCAAATCCCTTTAAAACAAACTGCAGGGATGTCCAAATAGGGAACAACTTCAAAACACAAGCCACACAAGACCTGAGTTATCTGTACGGGAAGATCACATGAAATAGTGAATTACATTACATCTGGTGTCAGACATTCTTTCATAAATCAGACAGCAACAAAAACATGACAACTGGAGTCGCGGCTACAGCCTATTTACAACATACCTTGTAATGTCAAAAATTAAGAAAGCGGAGTTTTGGAGCACATTTTAAGCTGGTTGTAAGGGAAATTGGCACACAAATATTAACAGACATACCAAATTGTTTTTCCGAAAACCTTCGGCATTTCGCATGCAGCTAGAGGGCACCAGTTTCGGCCTAAAACTTTGTGACGTCACAAGAGGATTAGAGGGGAAATGCCTGCCCTGTGCTTAAATTTCAAAAACAGGGTAGAAGGGGTAGGGGGGGGGCACACTTTTTCAAAACAAAAGTGCTGAGAAAGCTAACAAAAGGTCAAATCTCTCCATAAAAGTAAGTTTTATTTGCCTTTACTGGTCCACTAATGTTCGCTTTCCTGCTCTGCATTGTCCACCCCATCTCCCAAGTAGTGTTACCAGGAAAATATGGTGTACAGTGTGTATGACATACATTACAGTGCAGAAGTCACATAGGTAAAGATGTATTTACAAAATGTGCTTACAAAGGGAAAGCACTGCCATAGCACAAGACTTGTTCACCGTCTCTTTTAGCTCCAGATACCAATGGCACCTTCCTGACATTTGCACTGGGATTAAGTGAAACGCTGTCGATTTCACATACCAATTTGGGCAGGTATTATCTCGCCTCCTTTGACCACAATTTTAGGCTTCACACCAAAGAGAGACGGCTGCCATGCACTGGGATCAAGTGAAACGCTGTCGATTTCACATACCCATTTGGGCCGATATTATCTGGCCTCCCTTGACCACAATCTCGGGCTTCACACCAAAGAGAGACGGCTGCCACAGCACCAGGTCTGCCATCTTTCCTGGCTGCACAAACAAAGAAACAGAGTCAAGTGCATAAGACTTACAACAAGGTACATTATCTCAGGAAGCTAGGCTTTCCTCACAGTTGCGCATTAGATGACAAAGACAGCTTGGAACTAACCGTCACAGAGCCAACGTAGTAGTCGATCCCGTGGGCCAGCGCTGGGTTGATCGTGTACTTGGCCAAGTAACGGAGGACCCTGAAGTTGTCGTTGTTGGGCGAATCCTCTTTGAGCTTGCCTCTGAAGATTTTCATCTTGTCGGCGGTTTGCCAAGTCCTGCTCACAACCTCGCCAATCCTGCCCATGGCCTGTAAAAATCCCAAGGGGAATCAGTGAAGCTGTGCAAGAGATTTCTCATGCCCATAATTACAACACTTGATGGCCACTGAATGACTCACGCATGCTAATAATACCCAGCATCAGCCAAACCTATTATCTGTTCCCAAACCTCCCAATTTTGTCACTTTTTATTTTGCACCTACATAGTCTTCCTTCTTCTTAGCTCATTTTCCCATCCTTGATGATGATTCTTGTTTAATGGCACAAGTCCAACTGGGGGCAAAGAGTGCCAAACAAATCGTTCATTAACCGCATGGTTACCCGTGTCGCTCACCTGCTTTCTGTCCATGGTCACTTGCCCTGCTAAACTCCACTTCTTATGGATTACTTGAGCCAAATGTCCTTACCATTAGTTTGCCGTCAGATACACTGCGTATGTTTTCTAGTTTTAAGTGTGACCCCTAATATTGCTCTTTCTATTGCTCCTTGAGCTGACGTAGGTTTTCTTGCAAGTGCTTTGCAAGACAGCCTGTTCCAGCTCTGTAAGTTGATTATGTATGCATGCATTGATTTTGCGAAGCAAGAGCTTCACAAGAGACACATCTGATGGTACAACATTGTTGAACTAAATAAAAAACAGGACAAGAACCAAGTGGCAAGCATGCATGGCGTGTGGTTAGGTCCTGGCATGATGCAAGCGCATCATCTGTGACAATACCGCAGCCAGAGAGACAATTTTTACTGAACCAAATTGCTATTGGGAAAATTATTGCGGTTCGGTATTAGCCATTCATTTGGTCGACTTAATAGGACAGTTATTTCACCTATGTTGGGATAGTGTGACACAGTTCTCGCTCTAGTCTCCACACATAGAGTGCAAAAAGTCTGCAGATATTTCCTTTCTTTTTTTTTTTTTTTCCCCAGAGATAGCGATAAGCTGCTCTGATCCCTGTTTTGGAGTGCTTCTCAAATGCATCTCAGTCCTTCTTTCTTTCTCGTAGTATCAGTTTGCTCTGAGTAATTGCTGGAAATAACTGTACTCATCTAGCTCTCCTGATATTACTGAGTTACTTGTACAGCTGCCCACAAACTTGACACAAATTATGGAAAGTGTGGCATGCACTCCTGCCAGCGCCAGGTACGAGAAAATGCTCTCGACATGTTTATGGTGACTGGTGATAGGTGCTGTGCATATCACTTTGGCTAATTTTTTGATGGGTGTGCTTCCACGAGTTTAGCTCAAGGAAGCACCCTTGCACGCCCCAGAACCACTTTGACTTCTTTATCTCAGCAACTTAAAGCAAGATAAATGTTTCTGACTCAAAATATCTCATTGCCAGCATATTAGTGCTTATAAACTTCATTTTGTTAGTGCGGCAGCCTATGGAACTAACTTGAGAGTTGCGCGAGCAGATGAGGTGTCATTGCCTAAAGCCAAAACTTGCAGGCACTAGTAAAAGCAAGTGTAGCATGAAAACACTGGCATAGATAGATTGGTGCTCCGCACACCGGCATCATGGAAATTGGTCAGCTGAAACTGATAAGCTGTGATTGCTCCCACTTGCATGCTCGGTCATTGCTTATCAGCAGTCATTGCTTATCAGCAGTCACTGCTCGATTAATTATCATGTGATCATTAGCAATTGACAGTTGCGACAGGAACACTACAACAGTAAGGACAGCAAGTTTAAAGTTAAAGCACTGCTCGTTTGCCCGCAGCATATGCAAACAAACATCAAAGGAATAAATTAGACTCTCCAAAATGCCAGGGTAGAAGGTAATGCTGACACCGTATCAGACAGGCTTGGCCCCAGTCTTTTTAATGAGAACTTAGATGCCACATTTTCCTCATGAGTGAAAAAATTCTTGCAAATTGAGTCACACAATTACACATTTGTTTCCATGGCATCTTTTGCACTTGAATAATTTACTGGGGGTATGTTTTGCTAACACCAAGACACCTACTGTTCATTTAAAATACAAGTAGGAGCACAAAGCTGTTAATTTTCTCTACAGAATATAGTGCAATGTAAAAAGAACACTTACAAGTGCGTCAGAGGTGTAAATGCTGATGGCCCCAATATCATGCAAGACGTCTTCAGCTGCAATAGTTTCAGCCCGAATTCGAGATTCTGCGAAAGCCAAGTCCTCCTTGACATTCCTTCAGAAAAGCAAGAAAAAGAAAGACATGAGCTGCATGCTGTGACCGCCTGGACAAGACTCAAATCGACCCAGAAGAATTGACTCGTTTTCTCAATGTTAAGTGCCTTCTTTTAACCTTAGTACATATATTGCCCATTAAAAATCATTTTGCATATTCGAAGATACCAGGCTACTGGTGAGAATAATGTTATTTGCCGTTACATTCTTCATACGTTCTTCAGCTTGCCATAAACTATCCAATTGTCTCAACTTTAAATATATCCAACTTTAGCGGGCAGAGAAGAAGAAAAGTGCAAGAATTTCCATCTGCAATAAGAGGGGCTTAGACTTAAGCATTTCAGAAACTTGGCATTGCAAAGATTATTTTTGTTCTCACCAGAACAAAGCCATGCTATTCTCATGTCATACCCAACATGACTACATGAAATATAAACAGAATTATCACAAACGGTTAACAAACTGTACTTCATGCGCCATAAGACAAATGTTGCAGCTTTACTATCTAATACGCGAACCTTGTAGGTTACGTTGATGTGCAAAAAAACAAAAAAACAAAACAAAAAACACAGCCAAGGGGACAAACTCTTGCCACACTAGGAATGTTCCAACATGTGACAGTTATCTACAAAATGAACTTTTTTTACCAGAAATTCATAGACTAATAACTGAAAAGCGAGAACATGTAAGCCGCCATCATGAAACAACAATAATAACGGGCCTCTGAAGTTATTTCAATTTCACATCCAGTCCTAATGACGATGTCATTCCTAACGGTTATTTTCAGTGGGGGGGGGGGAGAGAATTTTCGCGCTAAAACTGCCATGCCCCTGCCACGAATCCTGTGTAAACACTAAAACACACGGACTCTCCAGAGGCCGTTACAAATACTGCCAATAGTTTCATAATAGTGGGTATCTTTTCTTTCCCTCATAAACTTATGTTTTCCAACAAGTACGACGTTCCATTGAAATAATTCAACAAGCAACATCAAGGGAGATTCAAATGAAGAGTCCCTTAAAATTCAATGGCATACATGAGTGAGTACGTTGAGTGAGTATACATGAGTGAGGCCAGGGAACACAAAAATGCCGCACAGTGAGCAAAGAGGAAGACCCTCACTACAGCTAAAACCACCACTAGCTGATGCAGCCACACCATTTACAACGTGAAGATTACACACCAGACATATGTCCCTCTGATGACATAGACACTGTTGCAACAGAAGACAACACAATCATGACTGGCCTACCATTAGACATAGAGGATCGCCGAGCTTGAAATAAAATTTCATGCTTTCGTATTGCCACACGTTAGCAGTCGTAAGTGTCTCCAAATTCTTTTTTTTTTTTTTCTCGGTACCTGTCCAGGTGGTGGCAAATGATGAGCATGTCGAGGGCCTCCTCGATGGTGTTGCGCGTGTATGGCCTGGTGGGGTTTGTGGATGAGGGCAGGACGTTGAGCTCGCCACAGATGCTGAATGATGTCCGGTGCGTGGCCGCCCCCGGCGCCCTCTGCGTGGTACGCGTGGATCGTCCTCCCGTCAAACGCCTCGATCGTCTGTTCCAGGCACCCCGACTCGTTCAGCGTGTCTGTGTGAATCATGGCCTGCCAGGGAGGCAGAGAGAAAAGGCAGCAACTTGCATCACACTTTGTATCACACTTATCCACTTTATGAGCAGATGATCAGATAAGCCAAAAGGCACAACTGTGCTCAGATTGTAAAGGAAGGCACGACCAATACACAAAAAAAACGAGAAGCACGCCTGTTTATTCTGCACATCATACTGCTGTAATCTAGTGCAGTGGTGCTCAAATGAGGGCCCGAAATCGCATTTCAGGGGTCCACGAAACCCTCCCCAAAACTTTTCAACCACCCCCCCCATTCATTTTTCCTTTTTGTTAAACCTTGCTGGAAACGGAAAAAGGTGGCTTCGCTATACGACGCTTAATTTTTGGCGTAGCTAGTGCAGCGTACGTGGCCCATGGTTTAACATTGGCTTTTTGCACGACACGCCAGCTCTGCGGAAAAGCCAGACACACAAAAGGCAGCTTAGCTTTAGTGACTTTTAGCTGCAAGAGCAAATTGTTTGACAAAATGACACGTATCAGCATAAAAGTCAGGCAAAAAAGGTGGGCATTGATAAGTATGTTGGTGACTTTAGCTGCAAGTGCAACTTCTTGGAAATTATGACATGGATCAACATAGTTCATCGTGGGGTCCCCCATCCCTTTAGCAAGCCCGAAGAGGTCCCCGACTCACTCATTATTGAAAACTGCCGATCTATAGTGAATGCAGCACTCCTTTTGCTAACACTTGTGGCACTGTTAAGCGCAACAGTATGTCAAGTTATTATTTTACTAATTTTTTTCTATAGCTTGATGTTACTCTTCACGTAAAGCCCCGCCCAAGGCAGCATCTGGCCTGCTTTTCCCCTGAGCAAGCAAATGTATTGGGCCTTACATAGGAGACCTCACTGGTACGGTTTAAAACAGCAGCACACGAGGACAATAATAGAGCCAACGAGACAAGACGAACTTTGTTATAAGCGGTATTTTGACATAAGCAGTACCATAGAGACACCATAAACATACCCTTAGAAATGCACTAAAACTTAGGCATGCAAATAACAAATTTTTGACTGTGAATCAAACATAAATAATAAAAACTACTGCAAATGCAATCTCATACATTTAATACAAATATTCTTGCTTTAAATGCATGGGTCTTTTAAACATAGCAGTAAATAATGCTAATCTTGTGTCAGGACTTCACAAACCTACCCTACTGTTCACATTCTCAATGCCGAGTAAAAGAAATAGTACAAAAAATAATATATTTTAGACCAGTTCCAAAACACTGCCTTTATCCAAACAATGGGACAAACAATATATGACACTTTGCTACCTTACGACGGTGGCACTGTCAACATCTTATGTTGTATATGTCAGCATACAGAGATTGGCGTACAGGTATTCCTGCTGCACAACGCACTTAATTTTATGCCCACAAGCCTAACACAAAGTATGAACATCTACAGTAAAACCTCGTTACAAGAGACATTCAAGGGACCCAAGAAACGTCTCTTGCAACCCAGGTCTCCTGTATGCAATGTTGCTAACATGGCAAACATAGGGAAACCAACCAAACCGCTTTCATTTAATTGCCTCTTATAACCAAGTGTCCCTCGTAACATCGTCTCTTGTAATGAGATTTTACTGTACCTGAATGGTGGCTGAGCTCTCATCCAGTCACAACGCCATAACAATTGTGATGGTGCAAAAGAAAATTGTAATTTGAATTCCCCCATAAAATTAGAAGACGCACAAAGATAACTTCACAGCCTCTCAGTAAGTTGCATCGCACCAACATCGTGCCTTTTTTCATTGCTTATGGCTTCCCATAATACAGCAACATAGAGCGCTCCATGTTCAACGTGTAATGTAAGGGAGCATATTTACACTTCAGATGGCTCTCCGAGTCCATAGTTTGGGGGATTCCCCTTCACCACAGCTGCCACATTTCTTCATTTAGGCAACTGCATCAGTATAGGGTATATGGAAGCGAGCCTTGCTGCAACTACGTAATGGCAGGACCATTTTAAGGATTGCTGAACTCTCCTTAAAGGAGTATTTTTGTGTTACATTCTTTTTGCTGCTATTGCTGCCTACTAGCCCACTAATCATAGAATAGCACATTCGATGGTCCATCGCACAGTAAAAATAATTACTTTCAGCTTTGTTTATTCGTGTCAGTTTTGGTTTTGATGAAACGAACACCTAGGCAGTCCAATGACAGAAGGGTGCTCTTGATGTAACTGTTCCCGTCGCACCACGGCCAGTCTGTACACAAGCGCGTCTAGACTGGCTGTGGTTGCACAAGCCCCAAGAGGATGACGTCAGCCCAAAAACTGTGACATAATGGAGCAGTGCACACCAACAGCAGCCAGCTGCCTTGGCCACGTCACGAGAGCTCTGACGTTGGCAATTTGGGGTGCAGTGCTCAACGTGTCGATGTCGAAAGAGTATTCATTCTGAGCTGTCTCTTGTGTGCAAAGATAAAAACTGAATTAAAATATGTTTACAGTTGAAACGTCCTGGGAGGCATCTCTGTACATAAAGGAAGCTTTTTACATAGTTATCTCAGCTTTGAAATTTCATGTCAGTACTCCTTTAAATGAATGTCCGCAACACTTTTTTTGCCAGATGCAGTGACACAACACAGCTGCATCTATCATGGCTAATAATACTGAGCAATGCATTAATAAAACTGAAGTTTCCTACCTGAATGTCATAAAAGTCAGCCACTTGGAGGCAAGCGTCAATGGCAGCAGGGGTTGCAGCCCAGTCCTCGTGCAACTTTAGCCTGGACAATGACGAAACACAGCCAATAGAAGAAAATCAGAAAGAAACCTTAACCGGAACATTTATATTATTCCCAACAAATAAGCACTGCTGGCTTTAAGTGGACACAAAGTGAAGATTTAATGCAACTGAATGTAAATATACAAGGCAAAACTACAAAACTACGTCAAAACTATCTCAGTGCACCGCCGAAAAGTGAAATGAAATGTATCTTTCTTTTGTCCAAGATCTCCTAGCAACCGCAATGCTTTCTTAAAGGAGTACTGACACCAAATTTTCGTGTTAGGTTTTTTTCGCTGCTATGCGTGCCTACCAGCCCACTAATCATAGAATGACAGATTAGACGGTCGAGCGCAGTGTAAACATTCATTTACGGCGTCGTTTATTCGTGCCAGTTTCGGTTTCGACAAAAAAACGCCGAGCGGCCGCCATGACAGGATGTATCACGTGACGTCACCATTCTTGCCGTATCGCTGCCTCTCTGGAAGCGCTCGCTAGCGAGCGCACGCGCGCGCCCAGACCGGTCGAGGTCTTCGCCATCCCCACAGGCCCGGGCAGCATGACGTCAGTCCCAAAACCATGACGTGTACACACGCCCGAGAAGCGCGCGCCAACCACAGCCAGCGCCTCGGTTTCGTCACGGGAGCCCCGACGTCAGCAGTTTGGGGCACGTAGCAGATGATGTCATGTCAGTACGCTCTGGGCTTTCTCGTGCGGGCGAAGATTAAAATGGATTTTAAATATGTTTCGCTGAACGGTTGCTGTTAAAACTCGCTGGGAGATATCTCCTGATAAAAAGGAAGCGTTTCACATAGTTATCTCAGCTTTGAAATTTCGTGTCAGTACTCCTTTAAGGCAGGTCAATTCTTGCCTATGCTAATTTCGCACTCAATTGACCCGTTGTACAAGTATTCATTGCCCTTTTCTAATTATGCCTTTCTTTCTGATCTGTAATTTAGTTCGGTTGAAAAGGCATCAGATTTTCCATGAAATAGAGTCTGAGCTGTGGAAAAGTTTTCTAGTCAAGGTAAAAATAGAACCAAGCCAGTTTGGCTGGCTCATTGCAAATAGCTATAGGATGACAAATATTCTGAGAAACTAAAGTTGCTCAAGCTCCTAGTACTGTTCAAGATGTCACATTTCGACACATCATGCAAAATTCATGTTAAGTTTGGTTTAGGGCTTCCAAGTAACAACAGCAGCTCTGATTTTGTCAAAACTAAAACTTGCTAGTATTTTCAATTTTTTATCAGGATCGGGAAAAGTTTCAGAATAAAGCTGGGAAGTGCAACAAGAAATATGCTTTGTAATAGGTGGAGGTCTTGCATGCGCTATTGCATTCTCAAAGACTTTAGGTAACTGCAGCTTTTTTGCTCAAAATGGAAGTCAGAAGCTTTACCTGCACAAGGCCACAGAAGGACAACTTTGCAAAAATATTAAGCAGTGTTTCTTGTTTCTATAAACTTTGAGCATGATTTATGAGTGGGGACAGAACTAATAATGAATTAATAGATTGGAAAACCTCATTAGCAGCAAGATATTGTAGCAGCATTATTATCCGTGCACAGTAGCTAGCAGTTCAAGGTGATCAGGGGCTGGCTTAGAAGTTTTTAAACAAAACCATGGCATTGCTTTAAGAGACTAGCTTGTGGATAGTAAAGAGGCCATTGCATCACACTGATCTCGCCAACAATAAAGTGTGAGCCTGATGGAGGCGAAAAGTAAAAACGCCCGTGTGTACAAGATTTTGGCGCACGTTAAAGATCCCCAGGTGGTCAAAGTTAATCCGGAGCCCTCCACTACGGCGCGCCTTACCACCTGCGTTGCGTCGGCACGTTAAACCCCACAATCAATCAAAGTGAGCCCAAACTGCTGATGGCACTGCAGGAGGATAGGCCAGAAGACACATTTAATGCAGATGAAACTGCTCCGTTTTACAATTTGCTGCCTCAAACGACTCCCTTGGAAAATAGATTGCTTCAAACGCAGCAAAAAAAGGAAAGAGGCAGTGTGGCTTTGTTACAATGCAGCGGGGACTGAAAAGTTGAAGCCACTTGTGATCGGAATGTCAGCGAAGCTGCAATGTTTTTAGGGCATGCGTAGCCTTCCAGCAGATTATGTGGCGAACAAAAAAGCCTCGATGACGGCGGGGTTTTTCCAAACCTGACTTTTAATTGCTACTGGAGAAGACAATGCAATGTCCAGAATCGCAAGATTGCTCTCCCGATCGACAACTGTGCAGCGCACAACAAAGGTCCCAGTGCTGAATCACATCAAATCATTTTCCTGCCTGAAGTGCGTGTCAGCGCTGTAACCGTCAGACCGAGGTATCGTACAGTCCGTCAAAGCCACTACCACCCAAAAATGCTAGTGAATTCCACTGAACGTCCAACCCAGCACTAGAAAGCCAACCAGTACCAACATGTACCAACTAATTCAGATGGTGGACTGGAGCACAGTAAAACTTGCCCGCCGACACTGCGCACAAATACTGGCGCAGTGCTGGCTTCGCTGCTACTAACAGATTATGGTGTGCTAATGACTATAAGTTATTCAGCCTTGCCACAGAGCAGAAAGAATCGGTAAACACAGCATAGGTTGTAATGCCTGACGACTACATCTCAGTGACAATGAGGTGCTGGTTTGCTCTAAAACTGACAACATTGTGGAGGCCACTCAACAAAAAAGGGACACTACAAACAAGCAGACAAGGAGCAAGGAAGAGCTGGCGGAGGTAGTGGCATTTAGCATTTGGAAAGTGAAACACACAGAGTAACAGGAGATGGTAAGAAAGAACCCAAACAAGTAGATTTATTAACCTACAGGACATTTACACAAGGACCACGAACCAAACCGATTACACGAACCAATTAGCGCACATTCCTCTTTGTGCATAGTGACAGAAGTTTTGCTCCCGTAAATGTTACCCTCTTGATGGATATGAAATGCCTCTGCTGGTTTCTTAGCAGCCTGGTCATTATGCTGATAAAGAACTTCAGTATCGTTATACAAAATGTGACACCCCCATTTCTTGCAGTGAGTGGGAAGGATGGCACTTGTGGAGTGTAATTTTTAATGTGAGAGATGCTCTTTCAAATGCACATTCAAACACCATCCCATCTGACGTTCGTACACGCACCCACGGCCTGCCACGGTGGCTCAGGGGCCCAGACATCATGCTGCTGAGCCCAGGGACATGACTTGATTCCCAGCCAATGCGGCTGCTTTTCAGGTGAAGACAAAAAGCAAAACTGCCCGTGCATTGAGATTTTGGTGCATGCTCAAGATCCCTAGGTGGTCAAAATTCAGTCCGGAGCCCTCCTCTACGGTGCACCTCATAGCTGAAATTTAGCTTCAGTGTGTAAACCCCTCCCCCCCCCACCCCAAACATTTTAGAAAAGCACATAAAAATGGTACTCTATATAGCATGCCAGTCCACACACCGAACAAAACGCTGTGCACAATTCACACTGCAGATGTACTTCCCGGCATTTGCTGTTAACTAGGCAACACAGTTGGCCCACTTTTGTCTTCACAGAAAACAGCACTCTGAAGCCATATCGAGACCCCACAATCTTCAATCCGTGGGCCGTTTCATGCCCGTACGGGATTACAGCAAGTTTCCTCTCACAACCTTCCTTTACATTCTCTTTCTTGTTCTTTCTGGCACAACAGGCTTTCACACAGTACTAACAAAACAAACAGAGAGACCCCAGCTGTTTTAAGACAAGTGTATTGTAGTGGAAAAGGGGTCAATTTATGGTCGCAGGTGTCAAAGCTCTCCATGCCTTGAAGGCCATGTGTTTATAATGTGCTCTTCCTTAATCATCCATAGGGGAGCGAGTTGAATGAGAATAATTTGAGTTAGTTTGGAGTTCCTATATTTATAGTTGGTGTCACACGAGTCTTCCCTCATGCAATGCCAGTAAAGTTGTGAATTCTGGTGGCACAAAGCCGAACCTACATACGGGGATCCACCTGGCTCCTGAGGTGGGCTGGTGTTATAAACACAGTTCAGATCAACAAGGTGCATGATGTCAGTGACATTCTCCCCTCAGCAAATAAACCTCCTTTAGGCCTCATCGGACAGCTGCGCCTCTTTTGCAGACACGTCCACAAGTGCGATTGAAGAGAAATAGAGATCAATCAGCAAACAGCAAGAATGAATAAAGTAACTTCCCATCACTGTGAAATGGTGCTAGATTTAAAGCACGCACAATGCAGAAGTTCCCAGAGTAGTTAAAAGGCACTCACCCCATAGCACCAGCTTCAACTTGAGCCACGAGTTCAGGTGCCAAGCCCTGCGTGTACGAGGTATTTCCTTTTCCTGCAACAGCATTTCAGTAGAACATGACCTCAATAGCACCACTACCATTTTTCCAACCAGTCGCAACTACGTCTTATTGCTTCCATGAAAGTTTGGAGATTACAGGAGACAGCAAGGGCAGCTCTTGTTTAGGGATGAAGTGGCTTGCAAATGCAAAACTTGCAGCCCAGCTTTGGATTGTTTCAAGGAGCCCATTGGGCTCCTTTGTCTGGTAAAAAAGATTTCCCAATGTGCGTGCTTACATGTCATTCAAGTGAAATTAAATTTTCCGTGTCTGGCTGATCTCAGTTATGCACCACATTAATATAAGCCAAGCTAACAGATACTGCGGGGATATAGATGTGGTCTACTCGCATTACGTGCACATGCACAGCGCGGGAACGGCTTTCCAGGAAGGCGGGGGTTACTCCTTGCATCCCCTCACCCTGAAAGGAGGTATGGGTTGACCACTGCACAACGGACCATAAGCCACATAGGGTGTGGCACAGGCTGTCCCTCTGCTCGTGAACACATACGCGCTGGTCACCCAAAAGATGACTGCCGGGCCCGGCCCTGTTCAGGTACCATGCATACTGCTCGCTTTGTGGCTTACGCTTGAAGCGGCCACTTGTGTGAGATCGGCGCTTACAGGGGGTCGGTTTTGCATGCACCCTTTGACTTCGCACTGCCTGCTTGTGCAGGTGATTTGAGTAGTTATTGGTAGCTCGGCCAATCTTTGGTCCTCCCGATTATCCCTGGATTCGATCACCCGCAGCACTTCGGCGGCTCACACAGCTGGAAAACAGCTGTTAATTCCCCACCTCGTGTGGATGAGCTTTTACCAGAGGATGAGCTTTTACCTCATTTTACCAGAGCTGTGGTTGTATTGTGACATCCCACGCATTAAACGTCATTCTGCAGTGAGATATTGTCCTCTCGAAGCGATTACGCACACGTGGCAAGAGCCGACCCTGCTTTACGGCTTGGCTTGCTCGAACCTGTAGTAGGCATGTTGGCAGCCTGCGCTGTATTAGATAGAAGATTCCCTTAATACATAGTCGTAAAAACCCATACTGGCCACTTCTGCATCCATCACTATTACAAACCTCTACAAAAACACCATGCTTTCTTAGGTAGTAGTCACTAAACCACTTGTGTGGCTAGAAAGAACCTGTTTCCAAAACTGCGACAAATAACTGATCAAAAATATGGCACTCATGACACAATTCTGAGACTAGGGCAGGCTTTGGTTGACTCATACCTGTGAATCCAAAGTTCACTGGCATGCTGTCCGTGCTCTGTATCATGTTCCTGAAAAAAGATACCCGCATAGAATAAGTAATTAAATTTTTAGAAATTATGTCATCGCAACAAAGGTCATCTAAAAAGATGTACCAGGAGTCAGACACAGGAATTCGTCTAAATTTTAAAAACTCTGGCTTTACTCAACAAGATAAACAACTTCTAAACCATTTCCCCACCTATGAAGGTGCAATCATCAGTATAACAACTGGCTCAAATGGCTTACAATTATCAAGCACATGAAGAGAATTTATTAAAACGTATATCACGGTGCAGCAACTATTAATAGCAGCACTGCACTTGAAACAGGAAATCCAATCAGTCCAAGAAAACCAATCAATCCATGAAATGCGTGCCAAGGAGGAGGGCGGGGTGCCATCAACAAGGGCAAGTTTGCTTCAAGTCCTTAGAATGTTCAAAGAAAGCATCCAGAGACATACATAACAACACATGAAGCACCTGGATACGACAGAAACACTCCAGGTATTGTTCCTGACTTACATGAAGCACGTACTCCAATTGCAAAAAGAGGCCTCTTCACCAATTCACAACCAGACGACACTCCAAACGACTCATCATAATTTTACGCACACACCAGAGTAGTGGAAACATCACCCACTGTGGTCGGGCTCGAAGGCACGCCACACAATGATTTCGTCACAATACAAAATTACCACCATGGATGAGAATAACACAGCACTGGAATGCTTTCTCATTTGAAGTTTGAGACAGAAAAGCATACTCAAAAGAGTTTGAAATGTTGCCGCCACTCAACACATAAACGATGCGTGGTTGAATATTCCACTGTGACTGCAGTGCGGACACATGCGAAATGCACAATGCCAAATCTAGCCAGCCACTCACTTGTCAGGAGAACTTCACAGCCCCTCAACTATACAAAATCCCAAACATCAGCTGGAAGTGCCGCCAAAATCAGCAGATTCCAACGGACACTACAGAATCAAGCATACTATAATCATCCAGTTGTGATAACACATCAGTGGTCACGGTGCCTCCAGAAGCAAAATTTGTAAGACCTACCAAATTTCCCTCGCACAAGTATCAGTGAGGTTGCCCACACACGTCAACTACTTTTTTGGCCCGAAAGAGAGACTTTATAGGCAGGATGAAATTTAAAACAGCACGAAAAACAAGGATGAGAGAGGGAGACATCACAGTGCCATGGTGTCTCTTTCTCTCGTCCTTGTCTTTTGCAGTGTTTTATATCTTATCATGCTTGACTAAGCAGTCCAAGCTTCCACATTAGTCACTTTAGGCAGATTTGAGCCAAAACATCAGTGCGTAATAGCTGGAGTGGAAAGCGCTTAAACTTAGAACAGTAGCAACAGGGACTAGAACGAGAACAACACAGGACTAAGCAAAACTAACTTTCTGGTCCCTGTTGCCACTGTTCTGAGTTTAAGCACTTTTCACTCCAGCTATGCAGAACCAACTAGCCCCTATCGATGCCCTGTTGCGTAATAGGGGCAAACAAAGATCTGTTAATTAGAAATATACATTGCACCATGCCTTGTCACTTTTGGGCTTACTAAGGCACTCACCGAATGCACTCGGGGCCTGGAGAGCAGGTGGTCGCCCGAGTTCCTTCGGCCGGACCCGAGCCGCCACCAACCAGGGTAGTGATGCCCCCTGCGATGGCCTGCTCAATAAGCTGGGGGCAGATGTAGTGGACGTGGGTGTCGATGGCCCCAGCCGTCACAATCAGGCCCTCGCCAGCCACCACCTCCGTGCTGCAGCCAATCACGAGCTTCGGGTGGACACCGGCCATTATGTCGGGGTTCCCCGCTTTGCCGATGCCCACTATCTGGTTGCCCTGCAAGCAGAGGCAGCGGTTGGCCGGATTGGTGAGAACCCTTTGGCAAAGTGACACGAATCACCATTAATGCTGTTGTTGTGACTATTGTAGTGATGGGGATGAGGACAGCAAGGACACAAGAGACACAGCGTAGCATGGTGCCTATACTAGAAAGATAAATGCCCCAGCCCTGAACTCAAGATTACGTTTACTGAATCCCTGTGATTCCACAAATGTCAATATCCGCACAAAAGCTTGGTTTCACATGACAATTTTTAAGTGTTTTCATGTAATGTGCACCTACTGTGAAGAGATAGTTTCAATAACTGTGCAGCTGCGATTCCAGAGCTGTAGTGTCTCCATCAATCTTCCTAGCATCTGCATCATTTTTCTCTGCCATGCTAAGATGGGGTTACTCTACAATGAGGGGGGGGGGGGCAGGAAAGCAAGCTAGTCATTTAAAATGTAATCAGTACAAGTGAAGCCACACTTTAAGCCAGGAAAGGCCATGGTGAGATGTCATATACAGTCGATTCCGGATATATCGAACTCCAAGAGGATTGCGAAATAGACCGATATATCGATAATTCGAAATATAAAATATGTCCATCTGAAGCTTATACAAACACTTCGCAAATTCCTGGGAGCTTTCTGAGATTGTGACAAGTGCTAGCTTTCCCATTTGTTCCTAAAAGCACAGAAAATATGAAACACAATGCAACGACCACCTCCCTATATTTAGCAAGAAAAGGTCCATAAGCTTCACTTGCTTTATCTTCTGCATCATCAAGTTCACCTAACTGCCTTCAGGGTTACTAATGCCATTCAAACGAGGAAGCCCGGTGCCGTTCACTGCACTGCCACGGCCATAAATTAAGTTGAGCGCTGACGCAAGCTCAGCTGCCATAGGCGGTTGGAAACGTCGTCAAGGTCGCTAATAAGGTACGGTTATTCGGTAATGGTGATCCCCGCTGCGATCGCTGCATCGTTGCGATTCACCACAGCCTGGACGTCGTCGTCAACAATTTCGAATTTACATGCTGTTGCGGCACCAGGAATTACGCATGGGAATGCTGACAGCTGCCTAATTCACTCTCGAAGCACTCAACACCATTGTCTTGTGTATCAGAACACCTCTCGCCTGGAGCCACAACAATTGCGAAACCAGCCTCAGGAACATGCACAGGACATGCTCCAGAATGGCCAGGCTGCACTGCCTTCACCTTACCTCAGCTTGCTGTACAGTGCCGTACTCAAGCATGCTGCGAGGAATTTCGAATTTTTGAATGCCTCTGCAACAAATGACTTCTTTTCATTGGCCTCCACCGGTCTAATGATGTCCACCTTCGTATTTAAATCCAAATTCTACCATTTTTTCACCCGCCGCGGTGGCTCAGTGCCTAAGGCATTGTCCAGCTGAGCCCAAGGATGCGAGTTATATTCCCAGCCGCAGCGGCCGCTTTTCTGATGGAGGTGAAAAGCGAAAGCGCCCGTGTGTTCGAGATTTCAGCGCACATTAATGATCCCAAGGTCCCTCTGCTATGGCACGTTTCACCACCTGTGTAGCATCGGCACGTTTTCAATCAAATCAAAATCAAATCTATGGGTTTTTTTTGCGACCATGGCTCCGAATACATGCTGCCAAAAAACAAACACGCACCACGCCGCACCGGTCTCTATGCCAGCGGAGCCACCGCTGGGTCACAGCGCCTCCCGTCAGTTTCCCCTCTCTCTTCCCCTTTTGCATCCAATCACACCCTGTGATTCTCATCATGAGGCTATTCCCATGCTACAATATCGAGCAGGTGTTGAAGGCCATCCAAGCGACGCGACGCATGAGAAGGCATCATCGTCACCCACAACTCCCTCAGGACAAGCACACTTGCAGAGGCACTTGCGGCACAGCGTTTGATATACAAACGCGACAGTGTGTGAGTTCAACACACGTGTACAAAGGTGCTATACTTTTGCATAGGATTTTCAAGGGGATGGTTGGACTGTTCATTATATGCAAAAATTTCATATATGATATCAGGTACAATATATCCAGGATCGACTGTACATGCAATCTAGGCATAAAGTGTCGCATGCAAGTTATGCACACGAGTGTGCATCAGCAGTGTGTTAAGCTGTAACTGGAAGCAGTTTTATCATCCACTGATTATCAACAAGGCAAAAGTGCAGCAAAACTTCGCTGTCCTCCTCATAACTACACTGCCACAATAAAGAACCATACTTCTTAGCATCTTTTTTCTACATCTATAGTGGGCGCCCAACCATCAGCCCCTAAAGCTCAGCAAGTGCCTAAAGCACCTTATACTCACTCACTCAATAACACATTACATCTACACCACATTTTTCGAGCTTTACAATAAATACGGGCAAGATATACACTCTTCCTTTGGCTCTCCACAACTACAGTGTTGTTTGTTTCTGCATGGGCTGGTTAAAATAAACTTATTCATATTTGGTTTGATTAGCTCTTGTGGCCTTCCCCCTGCACGACCACTCCCCCACCCCCCCTCCTTTTCCTCCCACTTTTTTTGAGAAAGGCACACATGCCCATGGTTGGTTGTTTCTGTCATAACTCTGAAAGAGTGGTATGTTTATTTACAGTAAAAATAGCAACAAAAATCATAATGAATTTGCACAGCATTCTATTACTGTGTTGCATTAACAGCAGCACAGTTTTCTCAGATTCCAAGTCCGAAGGAGCTTAATTGCCGCCACTACTTCATAAGATGATGTGCATCTTATCACACAATAAGATGCTACATCATAAGATCACACGATAAGTTTTCTATTCTCAATCAAAGGTCAGAGTCACAAAAACCACAGCTCCAGTCACCTACCAAAGAAGCAAATGGCTTCATGCTTAGGAATATATAGTTCAGACATTTGAAGTTAAAAAAGAGAAAGAGAAAAGCTTGCAAAGCTTAGGCACTTTGGAAGCTAGTTCACAGAACCATCAACATGTAGCAGTGCATTGTCAAAGTTTATGGTACACTGCCAGATTTCAAATTCACTACCGCAATTGCAAAGTAGGACGACATCCAAGAAAAATTTGCCGGTGCCTCCCTTCATCACGTGGGTGGCAGTTCTTGTTCAGTACAGCAGTTGTGACATTCACTTCTGTCTGTACACGCGGTAAAGTAAGAGAACCACTACGGATGGTAAAGCAAGAATTACTTGCACCATCTTAATTGCGACCCAACTCGTATGGCTGCAGATAGCATATAGTACTATCAATTAAGAGCACCATAAACAAACATTCCACGAGGAACCAGAAACCTATTAGTGTTATTCTGTGACTAGCACCGCACATGTAACAGCAGCACTTTGGAACTAATGACTATTCCAGCTCTTGACAGGCACCCTTCTGAAAGCTAGGAATTTCGGGTCGAGCCCAAATGCAGAACAAGAACATTGCCTTCACTTCAAAACTTGGTAAGCACACTCTAGTCACAAGTTCTCACAACACAATCCAAACTAGGAATTCTTGTCACTTCATGCGATAAATCAATTCACAATAAGTACGCAAGGTACGTCCCCTTTCATTTGGAGTAAAATTTGCTTATATAAAATAAAAATAAAAGCAGAATCTTCATCCAGGGGTAATGTATACTACGAAGCTTTTTCATTTGTGCTCAGGGTAAAAATATGTGAGCCCAAAAGTATAAACCGTCTGACTATATAAAGACAGCAGTGCATTGCCCATCCATACGAGCAGAAGTAGGAGAAGGGCAACATGCCCTCGCACTTTACCTTGATTCCAATGTCAGCCTTGACAACACCGAGCAAGGCATCCAGAATTACGGCATTCGTTATGACCACGTCCAAAACGTCCTCTGGTCTGCGACCGGCAGCTTGTCCCATGCCATCCCGTATCACCTGCAGATCACAAGCACTGCATTATTTCACACACTTCATTCACGCTTATGTCAGTTTTCACACCCTTAATTTTTTTGTGTAATTTCACAGTGTGTTAATGCGTATCACTTCTACCTATTCATACATAACATTTCTAAACATGAGTTCTCTCCAGATCAACAAGTTTTTGCATTCTAAGAAATTCCGAACTACGGTGGTTTTACCCACCAAAGCTACATTTGGGCTATATAAGGCGTGCCATAGTGTAGGTGTTTGGATTAATTTAGACCGCCTGGGGATCTTTAATGTGCACCGTAATCTCAACACACTAGCGTTTCTGTTTTCTGCCTCTACCATAAAAATGCTGCCACGGCTAAGATGTTGGGCTCAGCAGCACACTGCCTTAGCCCACTGAGCCACCACAGCGGTACTTTCAAGTTTGACGTTTAAATCAGGATTCTATTCCTTAGCAATAATGAATGCCTCAAAGCTATTGCTCTGCTTCTAAACATTGTTTTCTTGCCTTTTCTATTCATGAATTGCTTGAGCTAATGCCTCCTATGGCCATATCAAACTTGATAACAATACTTGCCTTGCATCTAGGCCCACCATGGCACTGCAGTATGTGTGCAATATTTTACCATAAGTTTACTTCATAACCTTAATAATAAATAAGTGTCCGAGGGCATAACCTCTATTTATTGCATTGTAAAGGTGTGCAAATATTAGAAACTTTAAATAACTTATTAAAAGTGTTTACTATTAAATTCGATTCATAGTCCACACCTAATCTTCGAAATATTCTTGACCATCTGAATTCATGCAACTTCATTCCAGCTAGTGAACCTCCGGGGCAACCTCTTTTTCAAGCCATACTTTGGAATATTTGAGGGTCTTAAATTTAAGACTTAGAGCCTTTTTTCCAGATTTAAAGTTAAGAAATGTCACAATATATGGCCTACGGAAGTCAGGTTGACTGCGACCTACGTGATGAGCTCGTTCAGTGTCGCCAGTTGCATGTTTAAGATGTGCCAAAAACAATTCCCTAACAATACATTCCGATTCCCCGTAGTCTTGCTGTTCAACCTCCTCAAGACCTCCGATGATAAAATTGTTCCTGCACATGTAGTTTTTCATACCATCAACAAGATCTGTGAGCTCTTCATAGGCCCTACTAATGTCAACTTTAATGATCTCCATATTGTTGCAAATAGGTAAATATTTGAAGTAGAACGTACAAAGACATCAAATATTCCACAACACAAAAGGGCTACCCTAACAACTTGCGTAATTTTGTTCAGCTGCATACTCTCCCCATGTGCATCTTTAAAATGTCTCACTGATTTGCCCCTCAAGTTGCAGACTTACCTTTCCACCACCAAACTTGACTTCATCCCCATAGTAAGTGTAGTCCTTTTCCACTTCAATCACAAGGCAAGTGTCAGCAAGTTTTACCTAGAAATAAAGCCACACCTAATGTTAGATAACCAGCTTAAAAGAACCATTAATACGTCATATAGTTTTGCTTTATTTGAATGACTGGGCTACTCAAACCTCACTACAATTCCATTCAACGAAAGTTGTCACTGCCATCATGGAGGAATTTGTGTTTAAAAGTTAAAATTTGAAGCTGCTAAGGGAATCTAAGCTGAATATCGCTTTTTGATAAGCAGTAGGAAGCCGACGGTTAGTACACTGCAAAGTTTAAAGCACTTTCCCGCACCTATTTGATTTTCTGCTATTCTTAGTACTTTTTTTTTTCATTGACATCATAAAACAAAGATCATGCATCATAAAACAAAGATCTCTACTTTTTGTGAGCTTTTTCCAAGCACTTTAAGGAATGCAACACTGTCAGGCTAGTAGGCCAACTCCCAATGTAATGGCGCAGTTTAGGAAATAAAGTTGTCTCCTCTGAAGAAATAAGGCGCACAATTTATTATAATTCTTTCTATTTAAAATGCTACTGCACTGTGAAAAGACTAACACGGAGGTGTCACAATGTTCTTGGTGCTAAAGGTTTAAACCACCAAATCATCTTTACATATCTCCCATGCATTTTTGTGCTGTAGTCAGTTTTTAATCGCTCAGTCACCAGCAAATAGTGCTGTTATGAATTTCAACTATAATTATTTTGAACTGCAAGTTCACAATACTTCTTAATTTGTGGTTGCTTCCGAAAGTCTCAGTCAAACATGCAAGTTTTAGCCCGGCGACATCAGGCAGTTCTGAGAACTAGCTGGTAAGCCCCCACCTATTCCTCTATTTTTCTCATCAGCTAGCCTAATTTATTGCAGTTCACTGTAAAATTAGCCTGATCATTTTTCTAACTCGCTGATTTTGGACCTATTTTGAAAGAAGCAATGTCTAATGTCTTTTTAAAAAAGATTACGCACATGAAATACCTAGGACTACAACAATCACTGCAATTTCTTTGGCTAAAGACAAGTATTCATGATTACGAAATAACAAGAAACAACAAAGCACGTAAACATACCCTATCACCAACTGTAGGACCGAAACTTGAGATGTAGTCTGCCCGTGACATCTTGTAAAGCTTTGTGTGGTAAACGTGCTCCTGGAATGAGAACATTATATTTGGCAGTATCACCATAGTATGCACACAGCTTTTATAAGAGCTACTGCAATTATTAGCACAGACTTTGGTGCTGGTAAGAAAGGCCCTTTTTTTATTGTTGGTGTCTTTCTGCTCATCAATGTGCAATTTTTTTATGAATTTTTTTCACCATTCTTAATATTGTGCACAATACTCTTTGTGCTTAAATTGTACTGACACACTTAACATGGATGTCCTCCAACTGTACAAAGACTGCCGGTATGTACATTTTTTTATTGAACTTTTTTATTTTTGCATTTGAGACTTCAATTCCCCCTTTTAAATGCATAATCATTTTTATGTGCACTCAACAAAAAATTCCTCCGTCTATCTGTATTCACACTCAATGTGATACTTTCGGTGCATAAAAAATGCTGTTACTAAAGGGCCCTAGGGCCTCCATATTTTCTTATAAGACCGCCTGTATCTCCCCTAAACAGTGCCTCCACACCATTTTATTTGTGGGTAGTAGCGAAGCGGGCTTCGAAGGGGCTCGATGCATAGTCTTTCTTAGGAATACATGGGGTCCTATGAAGGTATTTAACAAAGATGCCAGAGGTATCATACAGATACTGTGATATCAGGCTGCCCCTAAAAATGATCCTTGCCAGTGATGCATTTGTGTGTCGTGGTGAAGCCAACATTACATGGTCTCGGCCTATAGCGTATATAGGAATTCATAGAGTCTTGTGGAGATATTTATTAAATGGCACTAGAGCCTCTGCAATTTGGTATCGGACTGCCTATTTTACACCTAGAGAGTTTCTTCCCACCAATGCATCATTGTGCAGCACTGAAGCCGACTTTAAAGGCGCTTGTTGAATAGCAGTGTGCCTTTTGCATTTATCTGACAATTTCTACTTGAAAGCTTCAGCAAATATTTTTTGATGACTTCTGCACTGGCAGCATTATAACCCATTTATTCCCAGATTACAATTTCTTGTCCAATATCTCTTGCTAGCTTGTGTGATTTAATGTCCACAGGGAGCAACTAGGTGACAGCATAATGCTGATGTATTGAGAAAACCTCAGGACAAACTGCACATGCCCTTTTTCGCATTATTCACGCACGTCAGTGTCCAACACGTGCATTGTTTTGATGGCCATGCCAACAACTTTGCCTTGACAGCTTCTGGTTATTGTAGAAAAACACACATGGTACGTTGCGAGTAGCATGTTGATCAGTGTAGACACATAGACAGGGCTTGTCTGCTTAAAGGCCAACTGCACTCAAATTTCACTCTGGCTAAATCCCTTCGACATGTGTAGTAGGTACCATGAGAACTACTGCGACGCGACCGGTAGCTCTGTGCAATGCGTGGTTATTCAGTTTCAGACACTCAAAATAACGCCCTTGCAGACGACAAAGCACCTGCCGGCGTGTCAGCGCAAACAGCCATTTAGCGGAAGTGACATGACAGCCGTCCAGGCCGATCGGCCTGCCTCGCAGCGGGAGAATCCAGGAAATTCGTACTTCGCGCCGGTACGCCTGGCTTTCATGGCTCCGAAGAGGCTTCGTTGACCATACGCTTCTCTGCTTTTCGAGTGTCCTCGCGACATCACGCCTACGCGGTGTGCTGCTGTCGGAGCGCACGAGCGCGCCTCCCACACCCCCGCACGCGCGCGCTCACACTCTCCTCCTGGCTGGCCGAGCCGGCCGCGTCGCCCGCTCCACACAGCTTGCGCTGTCAGGCCAGGCCGTCTGGCCGCTCGCGCCGACAGCTGATACGTCACTTCCGCCTGCCCGTAATGGCCGCGTTTTGCCCAGTTTCGTTTTCAAAAATCGTCGATTTTTGCTGGTCGCTTGCGGACGTAATTACGCACATTTTAGGCGTCATACTTCGTACATCGTCGTCTTTTTAGTCATACTATTCAGGAACAGTGATTTCGCGCGGTTGAAATTTTGAGTGCAGTTGGCCTGCCAAAAGTGAGAAGTAGCACCAGTTCAAAGTGTTTATATGGCGCCAGTTTCAAAGTGTTCAGAGCAGCCAAGGCCTCTCCGACTAGTTCTTCCTTACTGCTTTCACAAGTGGCATGCATGACGACGTCTAGTGCAATTTCCACTAAAATTATCAGCTCCTGCTTTACATGTGGAACTTCATTTTCACCAAGAGCTCCTCCCCCTTCGGGAGAGTGAGAGTTCTGAATGCCTCAGGCAGTTTGTGACGGCCCCAAGCGCCACACTATCACTGCTCAGTACATCGCGATGAATGTGTCCACGGCTTCATCAGTGCACCCAGTGTGCATAAGGTGCAGGAAATGCTTCATGCGGTCCAGCCTTACGTGTTGCAAACTATGTGCACAAGAAAGTCCACGTACAGTAGCTGTTTGGGGCACTGAACAACAGACTGCAAAAGCAATCTCAGCATTATTGTCTTGACTAAGAAACTAATTCATGAACAAAAGAACGCTACAGCATGTTTCAAAAGATTCATTCTAATTTATGTTTGGCCCCCAAATTTATGAAACAGCTCTGAATCTTTGTTTGCTTCATGACTGTATCTTACACTGTTTTTTTACAACAGATTCTACAAGCTTTTTTTCCCTTTCCTTGTTTGTGGAAGATGAATCGTAGATGTTGAGTTCACAAGCCTGAATGAATAGCCAGAGCGCACAGCTTTCTTCCGCTGTGTGCTCAGGTTATTCATTACGCTTGCAGGATTCAACATCTGCGATGCTTCTGGATTGGGAGCTACGCGAGTGGGAGAGCCTGCATGTGCGATCCGTGCTCCATCCAATGAATTCAGTAAGCTTCAAACCACTTCTGTAAGTTTAGCATTTCCATTGGCAGGGCTTCTCATCGTCATTTCATAGCTGACTGAACCACTTTGTGTTTGCTGAAGTTATAATAAATAGCGACTGCAGGCGTCTGTCGTCCACCTGTGTTTCCACATGGAAGCAACTGCAATTAGTGACTGGTGGCACTGCATCTGAAGTTAAAATGTCTGTTACAAGCGAGATTATTGATTAAAGTTCAAGGATGACTTGTCCCTTATAACCAATCTTCTACATCCGATGTCTGTTATAAAAGAGGTCAATTTAATGGGAAAGATAGGGCAGCCAACCATGTGGGTGAATAGTGTCTCTTATACCCATTTGTCTCTTACATCCATGTCTCTTATAACGAGGTTCAACTGTATAGCAAAGCAATTTCCATTATAAACTAGGATGCACACATAGTGGTCCTTAATTAAGACCACCCGCAGGCCGCAAAATGCCGGAGTTGCAAACAGCTCACAAATGCTGCGTGACAATAATGTTGTTGCTCAGCTCAGTTTCTAGGTGACTGAACTTACTACTCACTGCTACTTCGGATGTGGTGCTATACGATAACTGCGCTGTAAAGCACAACATAAAAGCACAACAAGACAGGAAGAACATGTCGACAGCCCTCTCGCGGCACTTTTAAGTATAGTAAACACAATGCGCGTGCACCAATTAGGATGCGAGCCTTTTAGGAAAGCCAAGCACTTGTTTGATAATTACAGAAGACAGTGCAATGCACGTGACAGTTACCTACGTGACAAAGGCTCACCTGCTTTTTGTGGCCGAAACCCCGAGCTCGAATTTTCTCCATGACTTGCTGAAGGTTTTGATTGGCCAACTTTGGCCATCACAGCAGGTTGTTACACACAACCCAACCTCGAATTACTCTGCCAAAAGAGGGAAGAAGGCAGAAAATATATGTACAAGTCGACCTTAAAGGATTATACATACAAGTCCACTGGGATCAGCACAAAATACTCATGCATTAAAACCAAATTCCAGTTAAACAAAAAGCACAAAAATTGGCCGCGTATCTGCACCCTTCGTTGCAAACGTCGACAAAAGACGATAGTCGACTGGCGCCCCTGGAAAGTAAATGCCTCCCTTCTCTTTCCCGCTCACCTCTCATGCCGTTCCTCTCCTGCCTCGTTCCTCCCAAGATAGCACACTAAAGGTTTGCTCAGGTCGATTTAAATTTACTTGGTTCCGCGGCTCCAAGTCGGGTGCCTCGATGCCAGCACCGCCGTACGACAAAGATGCGCATCAATTGAGGCACTCTACTACAACGTTTATAGAACCACGTTGCCCTACTCCACGAGCGTTTCAAGCAGAACGTGGATCCTATCTAGTGGAACCGTTCATTGCTGTTGCCATTTTATTCTTTTAAGTGCCGCCAGGTAGCGCGGGCAACAGCAGGAGATGGTTTTCTGCAGTTGATGTAGTATTTTAGTATTTGCTACTGTGAAAACCATGCATCCGTAAATTTTTTAATAAAAGAACACTGTAAATATCCCTCATGTATTGATTTGCTGCCTTATATTTGCGTAATGTCTTGTTCTTGTTCAACAGTGTTGACAAGTATGAACATTAACACCAGACTTCCACGCTTAGATTTGGCTGTGGGTATATAAGACTATCCCGCAGTTTTTGTTGCACTTTGGCCGGGTGGCTGAATCAAGTCGCAGAGAGACAGACAGACAGACAGACTGAAATTTCTGCGTTTAAGTAGCCCGATAAAGACTATCGTCTTTAAAAACAGCATTGTTATTAGTCTGCGACAGGTCTCCCTTCTTGATTTCATTCAGAATTTCAACTTTTGTCGCCAAGTCGAGGGTACTCCACAGGTTGCCATGATAGTGGTGGCTTATTGCTAAAATCTAAGCCTGAAGCTTCGACCACACAAGCTGCACACACAGCGCTGCATGCAACAAAGAAAAGTTGACAACTTCGAAAGAGGGAGATCCTTACACTGACGCGAGTCTCAACTGGCCTGCAGCTTTATCAGCTGCGCGCTGCTTCAGTTGTGAGAGCGCCGACGTCAGTAGAAAACAAGGCGCTGGTTTTGGGCTTGAAAATTTTAAATTTTACGAGAAAAAATGGCCACCTCATTTTTTTTTAATTTAGAATAGCATCCAATTAACTGGTATAGTGGGTGTTAGCCTTGAATTATTAAGCAATTTCTTCTATTGGACTGCATGCAAAATTCTCAGGACCAGCACACTGCTTCCAATTAACTGAAAATTCCAATTAAGCAACTTCGAATTATAAAGTGTCCACTGCATAGTCAAACCTCCATATAAAGTAGAACTTGACTGTACTTCACTAAATCTTATTTTCCTTGCTACTCTCCCTTCAGTAAGCGGCATTAGGTGGTCTGGCAACTCCTACAAATCCACTCTTATCCAAACCCAGGGCGCTACTCACCCGAGTGTCATAGATGTAAGGAGCGAGCGGACCTAGCGCACATGTTATGGCAATGTCCGCAGGCGATTACGAATGACCACACAATCACTAACAGTGAGCAATGGGAGACCATGGTGCTCAGCTCCCACCCGGAAAATCAACTTTGGGCCCTTCAACTGGCTGAGAATGCTGCCAGAGCCCAAGGCACGACTATGCAACACAATTGACAAGCTCAGTCAAGTTTATTCTCTCTCTCTCTTGCTACTCAATAAAAATGTAAGCTTCACATATAAAAATAGAAGTGTGCGAATATTAGAAATATCTAATACTTTGTGAATAGTGTATGCTATTTAAATCGGTTCACAGCACAGTTTTACCGTTCAAAGAATTCTGAGTTTTTTTAATATTAAAAATTTACAAATAATGCCTTACAACAAGCTATGAACCTCACCCTCCAGTATCTCACACCTCGCGGCCTAACTTGTGCTCCCCAAAAGTCCGCTCTCTTGGTCCTCTGCACCAGAACGCGTGGTCAACCCCCGAGCACCACACCAGATCCTCAAGTTACTATCAAAGATGCACTGGTGCTGAAAGTGAAAACCCTGTGAATTCTCGGCGTGCTTTTCCAGGCGGATGGGTCTGGAGCAGCACTCCTCCCTCAACTGCAGGGCACAATATCGCAACTTACCCATCTCATCCGGCGAATATGCACACACCAACATGTACTGAGGGAACAGGACACTTGCCGTCTCGTCCACGCCCTACTTTTCAGCCGCCTCACATATAGCACCCCCTACGTCTGCCTCAAACCTCAAGAACAGAGCAAGCTGGATGCACTCATTCGCTGGGCTTACAAAATCGCTCTAGGCCTTCCAGCTTTCGCCACCACACAGAAATTGCTTCAACTGGGGCTGCATAACACCCTCTCTGAGCTCCTCGAAGCACTACAGACAAGTCAATTGGCACGCCTGTCCCTCACTCCAACCGGCCGAACTGTACTCAGGGCACTAGGCCGCCCAACGCCGAACCCTCATAACGAGCTTCACCCCCTCCCTCCCCACATCCGGACCAATATCAAGGTGGCAGCAATTCCACGTCACATGCATCCCGTATGCAGCACCTTCAGTGCAGCACCTTCAACGGAAGTACTCCTCAGCCCCGGATGCTCGCTATAGCGACATCGCCCAAACCCCGCCCAAACCCCATCACACTCCCACTCGACCCTAGCAGTCGCAGACAACGAGGGCACCGTTCTCAACGCCGCTACCTTCCTTAATCTCTCTTCAACCGCTGCTGAAGCCACTGCCATTGCCCTCGCGGCAGCCACCCACACACCCACCACCCACCTAACCATAATCACAGATTCTCAACAAGCCCGCCGACATTACCTCCGGGGAAGAGCACCCCCGGCGGCGTTCAAGCTCCTGAAAGCCAATCCCGACCTACCTACAATAACCATCGTATGGATCCCGGGACATGCCTCACTCCCTGGGAATGAAGCAGCACATGCTGCGGCCCGCGAGCTTCACTTCCGGGCGTTCCCTACAGGGCCAGGCGGCTCGGACTCTACGACGGCCACTATCCATCCTCTTCCACCCTGCTTCACCGACATCTTATCACACTACCGCCACGCTCACTGAAGGCATCCTCCGCCCCACCCTACCCTGTCCGTCGAAGAATCACGAATCTGGCGCAGACTACAAACTGGCACATAATATAACTCCACCATCCTCTCCCACATCTCCCCCTCACGCTTTGAGTACAACTTCCCGGACTGTCAAGTTCCAGCCACCACTGCCCACCTCGTCTTCCTGTGCCCTCAACACCCTGTTCCTCTCCCTTCCCCTACCCCCGAGCAGTGGGAATGCGCGTTGACCAGCTCGGACCTGCAGAAGCAGCTCAGACTGAACCAGCAGGCCACGCGAGCAGCGGCGGCGCGCGGCCTCCTGAACTGAGAAGGCCATCCTTTTTTTTTTTTCCCCTCAATAAATGTTTTCCCTCCTCCTCCTCTTCCGAGTCGTAAATGTTGGCTTTGCCGCATCACTGCATAGCATGCCTTTTGGGTGGCTTTTTTGCACAACGTCGATGCTGCGCAAAAAAGCTTAAATGTGTAAGCCTTGCATAGAACAAGTGTACGCTAATTCTGGAGTATGCTAGCTGAACCAGAACTCTACTTGTGTAACATTTATTATAAGCCAAAAAGAAGAGAGAGAGAGAGAGAGAGAGAAGAGAGAGAGAGAGAGAGAGAGAGAGATGAGAGAGAGAGAAGAGAGAAGAGAGAGAGGAGAGAGAAAGATGAAACGTTTATTTGAACTGAAAGGTTTGATTGAACTAGGGTAGGTTCCAGTGTTCTCTCAATATCGTGGTAAGAATGGGGGATCAAAAGTTACTTGCTGGACCAGCCAGCCAAGCCAACAAGTAACAAGTAACAGCGTCATTGCCTCTTTTCAATGACTGGAGGTGCCAGTCATACTTACTCCCTGTAAATATGTCACCTCTATCATCTGTCTCTCCTCTCTATGAATCTGTCATCCTCTCCCCCAACCCCCACACTAGCAGGCGTTCCGGTGTCCACCCCTAGGTGTGACAATTTACGCCTGCTGGTGGTCTTTCCTTTCCTTTTTCTTGACAATAAATTCATTCATTCATTCAGTGATACCAATTTTATCACAGGCTCAAAAAAAAAAACGAAGGTATTAAGGAAAACACACTAAGCAGTGGCGACTCCCCGGCCACTTTCCGGCAACGTCTCTATGATGTCGTAGCATCTTATCTGTGCGATTGGCAGCCATCAACCAAAGTCAGCACCAAGAAACAAGACTGGACGGTTGCAGAGGGGCTTCTGGTTCTGCTTGATCATATAACTTGAACGCGGACACGCAGTTAAAGGCCAACTGCACTCAAATTTCACCTCGACCAAATTTATTTTTAACGTGTAGTAAGTACCACCAAATCAGCTGGGACATGAGTGGTATCCCAATGAAAAGCCTCGTTAATCAGTCAGAAGCATTTAAAAAAGCTCTGCCGCAGACCACGCTCCACCTGCCGGCGGATCGCGTAAACAGCCATGAAACGCCTCAGCCATGACATGCCTGTGATGCTCCGGCGGCCGGGGCTTCTTCCTCTTGCCAGCCACACAGCTGGAGAACCGGTTGAGCTCTGCTGCTAACGCTTCACCCATTTGCTGCACCGTGCGTGCGTGGAGCTTGCACGCAAAGCCTGCTCCCGAGCTGCTGACCATCCGGCCGCTCGCTGGACGGGTGCAACACCACTTCAATGGCCGCGCTCTTCTCGATTTGGGCTTCAAAATCCCTGACTTTTGCTGGCCACTTGCGGCATCCAAGCGTGCATTTCAGCTGTCGTATTTTGCACCTTGCCTTCTTTTCCAGCAGTCTTACGGAAGTAGTGTTTTCAAGAGGTCGAAATTTTGAGTGCAATTGGCCTTTAATACAGTAATAACTATGTTTTTAGTGCTGAACTCTATATTGCCACTGTGTTATTGCCGCCAATATTACGTCACTGTAGTGTGAAATCGGAAGGCTTTTCAATGTTTCTTGCATTTTTTTTTTTCGGAGGAAAAAAAAACATTTCTTGTGGCTGATATAGAGCTCAATAAGTTACCAAAGGCTGGGTTTTTTTTTTGTAATTAAACCAGGTTGTATTTTTCTTCATGGCCCCTTAACAAGGCTACGAAGACAAAATACAAGTTTGGTTCATGAAAAAGGCTGTTTTGTCTCAATAACAACGACACCAATGTTATCACCAACTTCAAACAAATAATAGAGACATTAAGAAAAACATGTTCAACAGTGTTGACTCTCTAGCCACTTTCCAGCAATTATTCTATGACGACAGAGAATCTCGTTTGTGCGATTGGCAGCTGCCAACCTAAGCCACTACCAGAAAACATGACTGGAAGATTGTACTGCAGCCTCTAGTTTCATTTGATCGTATAACTTGAACGCTAACGCGCAGTTAACACACTGATACAAATGTTTTTAGTGCCGGTCCATCACACGTCACTCCTGTGCATATTACGTCACTATGGCACGAAATTTTAAAATTGTTCAGTATTTCTTGAAATTTTCCAGTTAGGGAAATGTCTGTCCCTGCTGGGGTATGGAGCTGAGTGAGCTAGCAAAGTCTACTTCTTTCAAATAGAACAAGGTTGTATTTTGTCTTCATGGCCCTATTATGTCCTGACCACCCAAAGTCATCTTTTTTCTTTCTACCTGTGATTTACAGCTCTATACACAATAAACAAAAAATACTGCATTCGAAAATATGTATTCGATTCAATTATCAGTCAATTTTCACTATTCATATTCGGAAATATTCGATTAATTAGTCTTCAAGTCAGTTTTTTTCTATTCGTGTTTGATCCACAGTACAAAAGTTGATGTCCACACACCTCTACAAAAATTAATATCAGGAATACAAGATAATATCCAACTTTAGGCAGCACCTGATTGATTGATTGATGCTAGGGTTTAACGCGCCGACACAACGCAGGCAATGAGGATGCGTGCCGTAGTGGAGGGCTCCGGATTAATTTTGACCACCTGGGGATCTTTAACGTGCGCCAAAATTTCGTACACATGGGAATTTTTGCTTTTCGCCTGCATCAGAAAAGCGGCCGCCGCGACCGGAATCAAACAAGCATCCTCGTGCACAGCAGCACAACGCCTTAGCCATTGAGCTACCAGCGGTGGGTTTTAGGCAGCACCTAATTTGTCTCAAAGTAGAGCTCATCAAAATGCACGCATAGGTTACATACGGCTTATCCACACAAGCTCAATTTCATCCCTACTAAATGACAAAGTTGTGCAATTGTTCAAATATTGTACAAGTAGTGCAGATAGTTTGGGACTTTCATTATTTCTTATACATACACTATAAAAAATATACATACACTTAACTTACTTATGACCGGCGATTTCCACCAATGGGACTGTCCTGGCATCTCCGGGTTCAAAGCGGACTGACATGCCAGCAGGAATGTTCTGCATCAGAAGGCACAGTCAGCCATTCGAAGCAAGAAGGTTGAGTAGGTTATAAGAAATTTCAAATATAAAAGCACTTGGACCATTAAAACACGTCAGTGTTCACGTAGTTGCAACTCAGCAAACTGCAACCTTTAAGCTCAACTTAGCAGAATGCAGGGCCTTCACAGAATCTCTTATCTTTGACAAACACTAAGCCAATGTAGTTACATAACTAGTCTCCCCTCTGAATGCACAAGGGACTCATAACACTCTAAGCCAGGTTATGGAAAAAAGTACTTTTATTGTTCATTTGAGTCCGTGTAGGCAGCCGTGCAGACAACAGGAATGTGATACAGCAATGGCTCTCCAGTGCCTGTCAGATTGCTGGAGTTTCATAAAATCAAAGTGCTTGGATATGCCGTACTATAATAACTCAAAGGAGAATCCTTCCCAAATCCATTTTCTCTGCTTAGCCGAGACTGAAACAGGGCTAGAGCCAATTTTTAGGATGGTTATCCTGGCTCAGTGCAGAGATATGTTGTAACTGTGACATATACGGAATCAGTGCTGTTTGAAAAATTAGCACTCTTGATGATAAAGACAGTTACAACAAATGCAAAAACGGTTTTTTAGATGATGAGTTCACGGTCAAATGTTATTTGTGCATTTGTGTGTGCAATGGTGTTATTGCATGAGGGAGCGTGGTGTCCTTTAAAATGGGCACATAAACATTAAGCGCAGAACTTCATGAACATTACACGACACAGGGGCCAAAACTCAATGCTAAGAAATGAGGTAAAAGTGCAAAGAACACAGTCTGATGCAAGCGCTTTTCTGTACTTACAAGTCTCATTCCATAGGCTTTCTCTCTGTCAAATACAAGGTATTTGTTTGCCTCAATGAATGGGTAATGACTTCCAACCTAATGAAAAAAAAAAACAAGATAAAATCGGCATCAGGTACCCTATAATTCCCTCAAGACCATGTAATGCTAAACAGTAAAACTATGATGCAAAGAGAGACGACTGCAAAGTGCACAAAATTTGAAGATCTCTTATTGCTGGTTTGTAAAATTACATACATTGTCTTGCCAAACTACTTTAAAACAAAAAGCAGTCACTTTCACACTTACATTTACATGGGTAGTATCTGTACATTTCTTAGCTGTTGTTACAAAAGAAAATCTACAATGCACATTACTGTACACGTACATATTTACAGCGCACCATCATTGTGACGCAGGGCCACAGGCGTGCATTTTACAACTGCAGAGACACACACTGACAGCACGTAGCACAGCGCACTGCTAAACTTGGCAGGACATCGCCACATGCACCAACTGCAGAAAACATTATTTTTTTAACAAGATGCTCGTTTCTCCTCTCTTTGTTCTGGTGGCTGCCACTGATCCATTTCTTAGCCTAAATGTGATTAAAAAAAAAAACCTGTAGACTTGCAACTGCTTCACCACTGCATGGTCACCAGCACCAAGATGATGCTAAATGCAGCAGCCACCAGATGATTGCAGTCTAAGGAAGCTCTGGAGACAGCAGCGACAGAGGCCTAGCTGCAGCTAAAAGGTAGATGCACTAACGCACACTGGCACTTACAATCACTTTGCGCTTGCCTGTTCCAGAAGACATCTATGTATTATATGCCACGCCGGCCTCAGCACAACTGCCATGCACTTTAAACAGGCAGATTTTATGCTTTGACTGTCTTTACTGGCAATTTACAGTGCCAGCCCATGGCAGCTTGGCAAGGTGATTCCCCGGCTGGTAGAGTGACAGAACGGGCAGCAGCTTCTTTATTTACATATTTTTTCTCCTCTTTGCATTTGGAGCAAGTAAAAGTCAGTCGGTACATTTTCTTCGCACCTTTCAGCTCATCACACTCAGCACATAACCTATCAAAACTTTGCGAAGACAAAATCCTTGCTGGAAAAGTTACCATATTTGCAGGAGCATACTGCCCGTGTGGTTAATTATGCCTCTTGGACTAATTACTTTTCTGATGGAGGCGAAAAGCAAAAAAGCCCGTGTGTACAAGATTCCGGCACACGTTAAAGATCCCCAGGTTCGTCAAAATTAATCCGGAGCCCTCCACTACGGCGCGACCTCACTGCCTGCGTTGCATCGGGCTTGTTAAACCTTACAATCAATCAATCAATCAATTAGACTGATTACTGCTTACTCTTCCGTCCCTCTCCTCCCACTCAGTTAGAAAATCATCATCCGTCTTTGTACTTCCAAGACTCTTGTTTAAGCTACAAATTTGTTCCTGCAATCAGCATTGGCTAGATTGCAATGAAACTACTGCATGGGAAGAAACTTTATGGTTGCCTACGTACGGGTATCATGCAAATATAATGTTGCATGAATATTTGTTAATGCAAGCTTAAACTTCCCATCTTGCTGATATACTAAAATTACAAAGGAGCTTTTAGTATAATCATGCAGCTCCAACATCTAAAGTGCACAATTTTTTATGAAAATTGATGCTTGCACTACTGGTTTCATCATCGATAGCTGTTGTTTAGAGCAATCTGAGACATAAACGAGCATAAACCTGCAGAATAAATGTAGGCAAAAAAAAATATCCGGCTGTTTTTCATAGCAGTTAGGCATTGAAAAACTGCAAAAAACCCCACCTGCACTGGGCGATCGCTCATGTTGACGACGCGGAGGGAGGAAATGGATCGACCTTCGTTGAGCGTAATGTCCGAGTCCTGCTCCAGGGGCAGGATGTGGCCGGGAACACTGCTCAGGTGGCGAATCGTGTCCTCGTCCATCAGGTTCAATGGCATGGGGGCCACCCTGGCCAGCACGTCGGGCTGCAAAGACGTTTTGATATGATCGTGTTGCAACGACTGAAGGTTCTAACGTTACACACAGGTATATAGCGAACGCACTTAGAGTTGTTATAAAATAAGCTATACATGACGCTCACGCGCAGTTCACCAATGCACTTTCAAGTGCCATAAAAAAATGTTTCTGATACCACTCATTCAAAAAGTTGTAATGTCCAACACTGTGTAGAAGTTACTTACTTCAATAAAAATATGCTTATGGTATATGTAATTACAAAAATTTTGCATCATTTTTTTGTTGTTGTTGTTGACCCATTTATCACGTGTAGAAACCTCATTTACCTTCGGCGTTTAAAGACGTTTTTAATGCGGCCAGTTGCAGTTTCGGTTTCAGCGGGTGCTGCGAAAGGCTGGATTTGGTATAAACAAAGCTGCCCGTGTGACTGTCAGACAGATATCACAGAGCAGAGCTGCCGTAGCACTGTCGATTCCGCATCGGCGGCAGTTTCTGCTAGTGTCCCTACGTACTGATCTCGCCAGCAGCCAAATAAAAAGTGACCGTGAACGTGATGCAGGCGCTGCGAGTGCAAATTTCTGCCGCGGCTAGAGAATGACGTGCAACGCTCGAGACAGTGGGTGGGGAGACGCACGCTGGGAGCAGCCGGCCAGTCTGCCTGCAGGTCTGCCTACAGGTCTGCCTACAGATGTGTTTGGCTTGACAGCTCGGCGGATATTCGATTGCTGCTCTCGTAAGCGGTGCAGATGACGATTTTTAATTGAACTCGCCATCGCATCATTAACTCCTTTTTCGTAGCGTGCTGCCTTGTTTGGGACTTGAATCCCATTTCGTGCAGCCGTAACAAGCTATCGCTCGAGCTACCTGCGCTGGCCTGCGCCATTTTGTGGCCGTGGCCGCCGCCTGCGCAGCGACCGTGCGGCTCTCTCAGTGCGCTTTTCGTGTCTCCGGAGTGTTTTCGCGTCGAGTGTAATAAAAAGCAATAAAAATAGAGTGCCTGGAATCGCTGTAGAACTTAGGTAGCAGCCAACTGCCCGATGACCCAATGAAATCTTGCCGCCTCCGCCGCCACCGATCGGATTGTTCATTGCTCAAGAGCAAAAGTTTCGACCTCCGTGCGGAGCGGCGAGCCGGCGAGAAACGCCGGCAGTGCGGAAGCGGTCAACACAAACTCGTGATGTGTTTGATGTTGTTTATTTACTCCACATCCAGGGAATGGAGATTGCGCGAGGTCCTCCGCTGGCTGCTCGGTCACGTTTCACACACTTTAGCTGTATTTGCCGCTGATATTTTGCAGATGATGTATGTGTGTTCACACCAATTTATCTCCGAAGTTATCTCGCCTTCGAAATATTGTGCCAGCGCTCCTTTAAGACAGCAACCAAATTGTCCCAACTCCTAATGTTTTCTTTTACCTTTTTATTGAAAAAGTGCTAGTAGTTTCTACACGATACCAAAGCTATGTAGAAGAAAACACCCACCACCATTCATACTGAACCCCATATTTCTAACTTAGACCATCATCATATGAAGGTTAACACCTGTCCATCACTTCAAGTTGATCATTTCACTCTCGCGCGACAAACGGCTAGCCTCCTGGTTAGCTCAGTTGGTAGAGCAACTGCCCTAGATAGGCAGTGGTCCCGGGTTCTGATCCTGGTCCAGGACGAATTTTTGCTAGTTTTCCTTCGCATCTGAAGGTTAAAAGACAAACATTTCTCACTAACCTCTAACATTTCCTCACAGGTAAGACGGTTGTAAGCACCCATTCCATGATACCACTTCTCTTTGCTACATCCAAATAGGTGAAGTCAGCAGTAATAGCAACCATTCTCGATAAATTAAAAGGAGAAACACCGTGGGAATTGATGGGTGCCGTTTCAGACAGCCCAAGTCCAGAGAGACGCTCCACCACCGAAAAATAATGCACCATAACATTTGGTGAGCCGTTCTTTTCTTCGCATACAGCATCAAAATTGGAGATTCTCGAGAAAAACCCATCCCATACCTGTAGTACATTTGATGCCTTTTTTTTTTCAAGGGAGGGGGGAGCTATACTTTCAAAATTTTACAGTAGTTCTTTTTTTCTTATTTTTCTTGTCATTCACAAGGTGCGTGCAACGAATTGCTAGCAAAGATATTTGCTCAGCTAAAGAGCAGAAATATCACTCCCTAGAGTATTTTTAAAAATGTGGAGACATTTAGAAATTCCTAAAGGCTGCAAACAAATTTGTGCTCGTGGCAGTACCAGGCCAGGCAATGCTGCACTGCGGAAGAAAGCACAAATAAAATAAAGAACAAAAAAAGAAATACAGCAACAAATAAAAAATTAGCATAGAAGTTATGAAAGGGCGAGTGAAACCTTTCTCGTGCGCTCAAATCGTTTTGACAACATGCCAGCACCCCAACACGCCCGCCTTTTCTCTGCCTGTAGACTGTAGGTTCGGTGTCGCTAGTCCTCTAGGCACAGTAGGCTTAGCAGCGCTAGCCCTAAAAGCATCTTGGAAAATGGTCCACTTTATGATTACGACCTTGTCTTGCCCTCTCTGGACTCCTTACGTAAGTTTCGAGTGGACCTTCTGTGTTTGTTCGGGTCGCCATTGGACTACGCGTGATAACTGATTACCCTACTCAAATCTACATGATAAGGATGCTGCAAGAGACACTCAAGCCGCCTGCAGCTGCAGAACAACAGATATGATATCACAAAGGCAGCGGCATGAACAATCAGCCTCTATTTCACTGGCTCCATTTCAAGCTCCAATAGAAGGAACAGCACCTGCCCTAAAAGACTGCTGATAAGGGCAATTTGCGCAGACTTTCACTTTATTCGCTAATATATGCAGCATTTTGGCCAACCTTCACACTGCTCGTATTTACACACCTTGATTGTTATTTTGAAAGCTGTGTTATACCCCGCAATGTTGAGATCCAGTGTGCATTTCTTATTAAATGGTGTACTGTAATATACCCTCCTGCACGAAGTCCTTTGGGGGTATTTTGAATAATAAATAAATAACAAATAAAATACTAAGCTGCTTTTCTTTTTCTCCCACATGCACACTTATTCTTCGATATTTACAGAGAGCACCACAGAACAAGGATAAATGAAAAACACTAGGGGTGTGCGAATATTCGAAACTTCGAATATTCGATTCGAATTTTTTGGTATTCGATTCGATTCGAACGACACTTTTATTGTTCGAAATATTCGAACCACCCAAAACTAAAAAAAAAAAAAATTCAGAGCGTGTCTGTATCGGTGTTTATTTACAGTGGACTCTCGATGATACGATTCCGGGGGTGCGAATTTCGGGATGATACGAATTTCCGAAAAGTCCCGGCGAAATTGCATCGTTTGCAATGGTAAAAATTTCGGCTGTTACGAACGGACCTGCGGGGCCCGGCGGAAGATACGAACGAGCCGGCGAGGCACCCGACTGCCGAACGAGCAAGTGAAGGCTCTCGCTCCCCTGTTTGTCACTCTTTCTCCAGAAACCGGCCGGGCTACTTGTTTTCTGCTCGCGAAAACGCTCTTCGCACGCCCAACGCGCTGACACCGCCGCGAAACCACCCCACGCTGCGCGCAGGCGCGGCCGGCGGCGTCAACATGGCGTCGGCACCAGCCGCGGAAGTGGCGCGGGCGCTCGAGCGACGCTTCTACGCTCTTTTAACAATGCGGCTCAAGGGAGACACAGAAGTTGCTTGTGCGGTAAAGGAGCTGATAATGCATGCGAAAACGGTACTGTTAAACATAATCCGCGCCGCTAGTGAAAGCGCCCATTAAATATTGCCGGGGTGCTAAGCCTAACCATTCTCCGGGCGGAGCCAAGCCGGCTGTGTCTCGATCTCATCGCAAGTAGTCAGGCTCCTCCATTCTGCCGCGCGCGTCGTGCGTCATTTTCTGACCGAGGTAGGCGCTACCGCGGGCGCAAAATCGTCGATGTGGGCGTGAAAATACAGCGCTCGCAGAGCCGAGGCGAGCGAATCGCGTGCAAAAACGCACCATGCGGTTCATGCTTGGCTGTTGCGGCGTGTAGCGAGCTTGGGCACAGCGAGTAAGGAGACGAGCGCGAAGCTTTACGTGCTCCAGAAAGGACTGCTTTGCGAAAGGGGGGGTTCAAAAAAGCAGAAAAAATCACGAATTTCTTCACGCGAAAGTAGGAAAAAAAACAAACAAAAACTTTTTTCAGCGCTAAATTTTTTGGTCTGTGTTGGTTCATACGAATTTCGGATGATACGAATATTTTTCGCAGTCCCGCGAGATTGTATCATCAAGATTTTACTGTATCAGCGCGCGGCAATGTGCACGGGCTAGGGCATGCCAGCTACTAGTTTGTCCAGCTGTCGACCTGAGGACCAGCTCCTGCTTGTGACCAGGGCTACGGCAGCCTGGACAGCACATGGGCTCCTGGACTGAGGAACCACTCTCGCATTATTGCGTAATAAAGTTGTCTCTCTCTCTCTCTCTCTCTCTCTCTCTCTCTCTCTCTCTCTCTCTCTCTCTCTCTCTCTCTCTCTCTCTCTCTCTCTTCCCCCCTCCCCCTTCTCTCTCAAGTGAGCGGCTGTTTTCGTAATCTGGTAAAGTGGTGACGAGCAGGAGGTTGTCACTGCTCCCCGAACATGTCGAGCAGTTAACCTTTCTCCATGTTAACATTTAAGTGAGTGCAAACCTTAACCTGTTGAGTGCAATGGTATTGTGTAATTCCTCATTTTACTTTGTGTGATTTGTTGTGCAATAAAGTTGCAGTTTTTGTGTCTCTAGATGGTGTGAAACATTTAATTTTTACAAAAAACAATAAGTATTCGTATTCGAAAAATATTCGAAAAATATTCGATTCGATTCGAACTTTGTTTTTATTATTCGAATTCGCTTCGAAATTAAAAAATTGATATTCGCACACCCCTAAAAAACACTTAAACGACAGACAGGTGCAAGTTTAAATTTTCCACTTTTATTCCTGTTTTGATCAGGATTGTTTTGAGGGTTGAAGCTACATGTCTAGCTCTTCTTATGTGCTTGTCCTTTTTGTACCTGCGCTGTGAGTGTGAGATGTACCGCTATGGTATGCCCACCTGCACACCTACAACACCACCTATGACACTTACAACACCAATACCTATGCTTAGCATAATTGATTGTTGGTGCATATTTTTTGGTGATGTGCCGGCTCGAACATATGTAAACGGTGTACATAAAAGACACACAGCAACGACAAGCAACAATTGTGTTTTGCAACAATGAAAAAAAAAAAAACGGACATAATTGGTATTGTGGTTACAGGGTAGCCACGACAGGAACAGCTTCTCAGTTATTTACCAAAGCATGCAAGTAACCCCATGTACCACAGTACATGGTGAAATTGTTTCACAACTCATCACCCTGCATTTTCTGTACCATTTCCTTTCTCTTTTTTAACCAATGTTGTTGAGATGCACTTGTGAGGCAACTTGCCTAAGGTGACGTTTTACTAGAAAACTGTTTCTCTACACGCCTGACTTATTATGTCACACTGTCCAGCCCCTTTTCAAGTTATGTGGGAAACTGGCACATTCAGGATAACAGAGGTGTGTGAATTATTGATACCTTTGGATAACCCCAGGTAGCAATAATAGAGGAAGAAAACTCAAAATAAAGTATAAGGGCTTCACACAACATCGAAGCATTACGAAGCCATTATGCTGCCCACCTCACTACCAATCAAGAAGTATTAAATCAGTAAAACATGTTAGGTATTAAAAAGCACCTGACTTTGGCTAATTGAACCATTTTGAAAAAATAGCAGTACCTGTTCTTACGTATCTTACCTTTCTTTTCTCAAAAATGGATTCATCTGGAATGGGCAGAAAGCTTCCATGGAACGCCAGCTTCAAGTCCCCGTTCCTCCGACGAATTGGGAAGTGAAGGCACACCTGTTAATACAGCGGCAAAAAAAAAACGTTAATAAAAGATTTGCGTGAATCTTTTTCTAATACCTGGAGCTGTGACATTCAATGTGCTCAAGTGCATAAAATTCAGAGCATGTACCAACAAAATGAAGCTTTCAGTGTTGTGCGAAACCTGGTCACAATTCTGAACAAGGGCTATAAGAATACAACCGTTACTTTATTTTTAGATCTTGGCATGAATCACAAAGACCAGGCGTTGCATATAGTAGGCAATACTTCATGCAGTGGTGGATAATGCGTAATCAAAAAATGATGAAGAAGGGGCTCACAAGTTTGGTGCCATCGGTGAATGTTGCCTCAACTGTCATTTCAGCAATCATTTCTGGCACCCCAGGCAGGACCTGGTTTCTACCTTTAGAAACACATTGTCAAGAATAAACGACATTAAGTGAGATGCACATAGCAGGGACAGGCAAGATGAATTCATGCTCAAACCAGCAAGCAGTTACTTTGCTCAGCACACAGCTTGTTTATCAATTTCTCAAAGAGCCTAAAACAAGGACAGTCACAAGTTTAGATTGTGGCTGTAAAACTCAAAATAAAAGGCACTAAAAACACCAAGGTTAGCTGTGAGTGGGGCCCAATGCTTTCAGTATGTGTTTTTATCTCCTTCAATTTCGGGGGCGTATTTTCAGTACTATTTGTTTCTTCCCCTTAGAGCCGGTGTTTTTTGGTTCTTGATATTAGTCCCAAAAAAAGTATATTTATCTGGGCTTGCATTATGAAGAGACTGTAACACTATGTGGTTATAAATTACAATTACTGGGGAAAACATAGTGCAACTAATGCAACACAACTTTATGAAAACATACTAAACCCTCTCACATGAGAAATGCACAGTGTAAAAAAATTACTTCATTTCAACCATTTTCGGAGCAAACAGGGGTGCACCTGAACTCTATGAAAAAATTAACTCATCGTGAGCGCACTTTGTGCATCGTAGAAGCGTATTCTTTGCATCCCAAAAAACACAGGCTAGAAAATGTTTGTTCTATGTTTCTGTCTGATGCTAGGATTACAAAAGGGGAGATTTTAATAAAGCTGGTCATTCCAATGCTGTGCATTGCTTCAGAAGCTGCTAAAGGCAAGCTTCAGTCAAAACAACATTGCAAAATGAATATTCCAGGAGTTCCTGCGTCAAACATGGGATATCTCGAATGCTTGCAACAGGCAAAAACGGTCCTCTTTAAAGGAACCATAAAGACAAATTACAAGTTTCATTCATTCAAAAAGTTGCTATTTTAGAATAACTGTCATGCCAACTTTAATTCAAACTTTTAAACTATATAACAAGGGAAATGTAAAAAAAGCATTAGCTCTCCAACCACTTTCTTACGCTGCTGCTGTGATATCACAAAGGCTAGCTGGTACCATTGGCAGCCACAAAGCTACCATCGATAAACATGATTGTGCAATTGTATCAATGCATCTGGTCATATTTGATCACGCCAGTTAAATGCTAACACGCAGTCATGTACTCTGTTAACACGAAAGTGTTTTATTCCAGGTTTCACGAAGATTTCGCTGACGTCATATCCGTCACGGAAAAGACGTCAGTACAACGACGCAAGCGGCCTGTACAGGGTGCACCCCTGCACACAGGGCACAGGGTCTTCTTGCAGGGAGGCAACCTTTAGTACTAAAGAGTACTTTATACTTCAAGTTGTTCGTTTTCGGGTTTTATATTTTAACACGAAAGTGTTTTATGCCGGGATACACCAAGATTTAACTGACGTCATATCCGTCGCAGAAATGACGCCAGTACACCTTTGCCGAAACGACCCGCCAGCAGGACATAGCTCGCAAAGCACACCCACAAGACAGCCGCCAACCTGCAAATCATGCTCAGCTGCAGATTTCGCTGCACATTTCACTTTCGTGTTGTACCGATTCCTATTTTCTTTTTTTTGTGCATTTCTTGTGATGTCATAGTGATAAATCCACAGTGATAAATTTCATAGTGATAAATTTCAAAGCTTGTCAAATTTAGTGATCGTTTTTTAGTGAAATCAATGTCCATCAGGGTCAGAGTATAGCTTAGTGAGTAATCAAAGGCTAGTTTCTTTAATGAAACAAGGATGTGTGTCATCTTCATGGTATGAAGTATTTGCCTGCTTTCATTTGGTTCACGCTTTATTATACCCATCAGCCACCAGAACCACCCAGTAAAAAAAATGGCCACGTTTCTGTTTGCTTCACTGCAAATGTTGTCAAAATACGATAATCATCTGCTGCCTCTCCCACGTAAGCCGTTCTCCTCTCTCCCCTACCAGCACTCATGCTCTTCCTCTCCCTGTCTCACTCCTCCAGTGATGAATTGAACGGAGGTCTGTTTACTGTAATTCAATTTTCCAACCTTCGCGCTGCTCGCACACCTTCTCCCGGGACAGTGCGCATATTTTTCTTTATCTTTTGTTTCTTGTTTTGCCTGGAACAGCACAGGCGGAATCCCTGTTCTTTTTGTGCTTACTTTTATCTCACACACGCTTGAGCCTTTCTGCGCCATTTGTAATTTTTTAATGCTTAGTTTTTTTAACTTGCTATAGCAAAATCCAGCCAAACATCTATGCCTAACTAAAAGAACGCAGGGGCTACCAATGAAGTGCTAACGTTTTGCCTCAAATGTGCCTCAGGTTTCCTGTGGGCTAAATGGTGGGAACATGCTGGAAGAAAAAGAACTGTTGCTTCGGCCATACAGAAAACAATCATTTGGTCCCTGCCGCTCTTACATGTTTCGAAGCAACATTTTATGATAATTTATTCCTACAAAAAAGCTGGAGTCCATCTCAAGTAATGGCAGGCCCTATTCTTCACTCCCAAAAATTAACATTTCGTGGGGCGAAAAAAAAAACGTTTCGGGCCATTACTAACCCAATCAGTGCTCACAGGATCCCTATTTTATTCCTACCTGATAGTGACGCGTGCTACCAGGTAAACGCCAGAAAGCAACAAAGTGTACGTCAGTTGTGAAATGGAATATCAAACCAGACACAGTAAACGGTGGACCCCCCAAATTGTGCGACTCGAACAGTATCCCAAATGCCCTTGTAAATTTTTTCATGCCAACACATCCCCCCTTATTTTATTTTTTTTACTATTACGATTGAAAATGAAAAAGCTGCACCAGAATTTATCAATGCTCTATCACTTGGCAGTAATGCTCGAATGCATAGGGATTCACGAAGACATTTCTGGGGTCTGCAAGAACCTCTTTCTTAGCCTTTTTCCTCACATTGTTTGATTTTTTCTGTGTGTGAGACAAGGCAACGGTTAGAGCTGGAGTATGGGACACCAACGACTACCACGTATATAAAAATATATATATAGTCTGCTTCGCCGCGAAGCAGGCACGGCTTTCCAGCCGGCACAGCACGAACCCTTAAGTCGATTTTCCCGCACGACTCTACGGCCACGCAAAAAAGTCAAGTGCGCATAAATCGGGCGCAGAGGAGTACGCGAGCCACACATCGAACACGTGGGGTGGATCGTGCTCCAACATTAAACACGCAAAAACGCTGAGCCGATAGCCGGCCCGATAACCCAATGTGTACAATAATCATTTCGTACCTAGTAGTTGACCGCCTTTATCAGTCACATCTGCGACAGTGAGTCCATCCCTGGCCAGCTCTTGAACCTGAAAAATAAATATCAAAAACATCTCCATGGAAAAGGCGTAAATATTGTGATAGAAGATTCCAGACAACCGCTCAATTGCACTTATCAGCTCGATAACACTGAAGTGGATCGCTAAAGAAAGATGATGGACTGTGAACCCTTTAAGCTTGTAGGAAGCTATCAAAGACCTACTTTCTCTCGACACGTTTTACACCATTCGACACAGCTGCAGCCGCTGAAGCAACGTGCGAATGCATTAAATGATGAATTAACGGAGCCCCGCCGTAGTTCCGGCGGCCGCCGTAACAGAAGCGCTGCAGTCGAGCTAAGATGGCGCGAACCGAGCGCTCCGCCATCTTTTGAGCGGGTCTGCGTGACGTCATTACTACGGGCACGGCCGGACTCGACTCTTTTTCCGCGCTCGGAAAGGAAGTCGAGTCCGGCCGTGCTACGGGGCAGAAATAAAATATTTCCCCGACCAACCGACCGACTAATTGATTTGATTGTAGGGTTTAACGTGCCGACGCAACGCAGGCGATGAGACGCGCCGTAGTGGAGGGCTCCGGATTAATTTTGAGCACTGGGGATCTTTAACGTGCGCCGAAATCTCGTACACACGGGCGTTTTTGCTTTTCGCCTTCATTAGGAAAGCGACCACCACGGCCGGGAATCGAACCCGCGTCCTCGTGCTCAGCAGCACAACGAGCCACTGAGCCACCGCGGCGGGGTCGACCAACCGACTACGCTCACACACTACAGTCACAAGCTGAAATGCTCACTATGTTGTTCACAATGTCTAAATGGTCAAACATTGAAGCTGACCAAGTAGGCTTCCTACTGGTTTACCATCAGTACAGAGTAAACCACATATACTATCTCAACAAAAAAAAAAAAACGTTTTTCTGCTAAATTATGGCGTCGTCTAGTTCCCCGTACCGAGTAGAAGCGCAAAACTTGACGACATGAACACACACCACAGGACCGTGCGTTGTTATTGTTCGTGCACATGTGATTGTTATTGTTCGCGCAATTTTGAAACAATATATTTTAACCATAAACATTTGTTCTAACTCACTTTAATGTCGGGAAGCTAGCTTGCTTAAAAGCTATACATGCTCAAGCTATTGTTACTAAATAAAAGTGTTTGCCAGAAGAAAAGCTTATTGAGTGCTCAAGTCTTCCAGGGATATAAGCCGGTAGGCAAACGGAAGTCCTTGCGGCTCAAGGACGCCCCACACATACGGCGAAGCTTTGGCCACGTGTATTAGAGTCGCTGATATGGAGTAAGACCGCTGTCAACAGCGCACTTCCCTTATCGTGCCACGTGGGAAAGGGGCAACAGTTGCAGCAATCGGCGGACGGGCCAGTGCCAAGGCCGTCACTATCAATGTGAATGCAGATCGCCGGGCGAACGATATCTGCAAGGCTCTTTGTAGAATGAAAAAGAAAAAAATGCATCGTAGCCGAAACCAAACATTCTCGGGTTACCATAACAAACTCACACGCAGCAATTAAACCGGAAGCGTTCACGAACGACCACAAAATCAAATTCAAATTTCGGGTGTTATACGCGCCGAATCTTCACCCGGGCTGTGAGGTGCGCCGTGTATACTGGAGGACTCCGCTATAATTTTTGACCACCTGCAGGAATCTTTCCCGTGCGCAGAATTGTCGAAACGCGGGCGTTTTCGTCTTTCGCCTCCATCAACATACGGCCGCCGCGGCCGGTATCGAACCCGCGTCCTTGGGCCCAGCAGTAAAACGCCTTAGACACTGCGCCACAGCGGCACGGACGATCACAACGACAAGTTGCGAATTTTGGCGGACGCAGTTGAAACGTTCGGCAAGGCTGCTAAATGTGGTAAGACACTTGGTGAGACAGTCCGCCAGTTCGCTTGTGACGTGTTTGCCGAAACAGTTTCACTGTACAACTTACAACAAGGTGCGCCATCACAGCAACGAGGGAGGAAGATCTGTCCCGAACGGTGAAAATAACGTGTACAGTCACAGAGATCATGATATTTTTTATCTGGCGAATGTAAAGAGCGATCGGTCCACTCAGCACAAGATCGATGCAGATGCCCAAGGTGGGACGAGTCTTATCGTTTTTTGGCACAAACCCCGCATGTTCATAGATTTGCTCCGCGCTTCCCTATCCAATGATACGGTCCCGCTCGCCTCACTCCTCCGCAACGCACTCCCGAGATCATCGGCTAACACCGACTCGATTCGAAAGCCCAATGTTATACAGCTGTTCGCGCCCTTCCGTTTGTCACCGTCTAAGATAACATACCCTAACTAACCGGGCGCCTACTGACATGACGAAGGAAACACCCGGTCTTTCTTTCTTTTCAGACGGTGTTGGCTTGTCGCAGGTCCAGAATTTTCGAGACCTTAGGGCTTAGGCATGTTCGCGCGATACCCAGGCCACCCATCATGTGATGGAAAACACTTGACATGCATGCTAACGCGAACCGGTTGCTCAACTGCTCTGTTCTTAGCGGTCAACTGACTTCCCGTGACCTCTCTTTCTTAAAGAGAAAGCCTAGGCACACTGAGCGAAAAAGCCGGCGTCCGCCGTCCGTAACAGAAAAGCGCTCCTTCACAGCGCGAGGTGGGCTGTAGCACGCGGCGGTTTTACTGCGCGACCTGGAGCGAAAAGGTCGGCGTGTGGCGTCGGCTGCCGTAATATAAATTTTAAAAATTAATCCTAGTTCTACCCAGTGAGAAATCTGCTTACACAGCCGAGCTGTGGTTCTTTTGTGTCAACTCGAACGTCAACGGGCGCTCGCCCGACACCGGCAGCGCCGTCGCCGCGCAAATTCTACGGTTCGCGCGAAGGAATCACCAGCTAAGCGTCAGCGGCGGGAGGCTCCTTCCCCTCTCGATCCTCTTGTGGGAGGAGGAAGAGGAACCCGCCGATGATGATGATGATGATGATTGCTATTGGTATCCCCTTTGTAGCGGGGTGATGACATGTCATCTTACCAAAAAGGCCTGATATACCTATGTTTTATTCTCTTGGTTTAATACTAGCGTTGCTTAGGGCATGCACAAAAAGCTTATTAGGCACAAAATACTTTTTTTTTTCTGTTACAGGTGGTAACTGTCCTAGGGGACTCCAGCAGCACTTTCAAGCCTTTGGCCTTATTCGAAAATTCATGGCCCTAAACAGCAACAAAAATACCGACTGGAGTGGTTCAAAGCGCGAGGCTCAATACTACCCAGCCACTTTGCAGATTGTACAAGCAGTCTGCCAAGGGTAACCGCTACTTAATTCCCGATTCCTCTTGTTTCTTTTACCTGCCGCGGTGGCTCAGTGGCTATGGCGTTGTGCTGCTGAGCACGAGGACGCGGGTTCGAATGCCTGCCGCGGCGGCCGCGGAGGCGAACAGCAAGAATGCCCGTGTGTTCAGATTTCGGCGCACCTTGAACATCCCCAGATGGTCAAAATTAGTCCGGAGCCCTCCACTACGGCGTGCCTCATCACCTGTGTAGCGTTGGCGCATTAAACCCTACAATGAATCAATCGTCTTGTTTCTTTTCTTGTTACTGATACGCTACTAACACTACAGTTTCGCTGTTAACGGGACTCTGCAACTTTTCCGATAAACGATTTCACTGTTTCCTTCGCGTCTGGAAGCACGGAGCGGCACTGGGTGACTTGCTCTTCGCAGCAGATACGCCTTCCGTCTCTGCTTTGCTTTTTTGGCTTTCTTTTTGAAGTGGTTATCGAATGCGTTCGTTGCTGTACCTGAAGGAAGGCCGGCCCAATAGCCGCTACTCCGATGCAATGACGTAACTCCGGCGGTCCAAGAACGCCAAGACCGGGAATTAAAGAGAAAAATCTTTTAAACAAGTTTCAAAGTTACCTGATGGGCATAGAACTAATTTTTGGCTGAGGTTATAATTTGCGACCTCCTAATCTAAGTACTGGACGTGTTGGTTGACTACGATCTGCAAGCATTTAGGATTTCACAAAAACAAAGTCTAAGAAAGTGTTGAGGGTCCCTTTAAAAGAAGAAAATGACTTCCTTCCCATAATGTTATTCACGATGCCGACTGCACCACGCGTGAAGACGACTGCAAGGGCATTTCGATGCCACGCAGAGGGTGCGATTACTCTTCCATAATAAATATATAAACACTTTTATTGTTACATTACGTAGATGGTTTAAGTGGATAAATCACTGATACTTAAAATAAATGGTGTCTCATTCGACATTTCGTTGGTAAAGCCAGGGTCGACGTATGTAAAAACTACCCTGTTTCCCAATAAAATAGGCTGAAACATACCTCGGACCAACACACACACACACGATACGGCGGGTAACTATTAAAGCAAGGAGAATGCGCGAAGCCGACACCCTTCGCCTCGTCCAGGCATTCATTATTTCGAAAAGAATTCCATGTACGCCATACCTTATGTACATTTCCCTAAATCAGAAATAAAAAAGCTGGATGCTATTATCAGGAAGGCTTACAAGAAGGCCCTCGGACTTTCCGTAAGGACGGCCACCGTTGTCGGTTGTTAAAGTTTTAGCACTCCGTATGTTCTGTCTGTTCCGTGGTTACCGCGTTGACCGGGACCCGACTGCGCCTGCGCGCGCAGCACGACGAAGAGGGCGCACCCCACCGCAACGAATGCGCGGGCATGGCGAGGGCCGGCCGCGGAACTAATCGCTCCTACTGAAACGAACGCGCAAGTGCCCACACTGGTCCCGGTAAATCCAGTAACCACGGAACAGGCGGAGCATACGGTGTGTTAAAACTCTCTATTAAGGCCGACAAGCTCATTAGAGCCCATCTTTCGAGCCGAAGGTTGAGGCTGGGTGTCACGAGCACAGGTAGGATTCTCCACACTCGTGAGGGCTCACAACCGCTCTACAGCGTCAGACATCGCAAATCACAAGTCCCCCTCACGATATCAGGTAAGAACTCCACACTGCACCGCTACCCCGAAACATGCACCCCGTGCATCCCACTGGGTGCAGGGAAGCGAGAGTCAAGGCCGTCTACAAATGCTACGGGAAGGAACCAACCCCCGCATACTCGGACGCGGCTTCCTATCCCGGCTTATAAGAGCAATGGCGGCCGTGGTCGTCCAGCACAGAAGTCACGTCAACAGCCTATAACGCTACACCCATATAAGACCACTTACAAGCGTAAAAAGCGACCATCGCTCTCGCCATAACGCCAAAGTCATCATCACAGATTTGCAGCAAGCGTGCTGTAACTACTCGTGCGGGCGAATTCACCGGACAACACGCCTGATTGTCTGCCAACGTCCATCGTACAGAGATACATCATGATCATTTGGGCACCCGCCCACTCTGCCGTCCCAGGCAACGAAATCACTCACCCGTTGGCCCGAGAGCCATCCCGCCGGGTCCCGGGAAGCGAGGATTGTATAGGCTAAGCCAGTTGATCGCATACCACGAGATAACAGTATAAGTTGGAACGTATCACCTATACAGCACCGCATAAACACCTAAAGAAAGAGCGGCAACGGAAGCTCCGTGCACAAGTACCTTTCCCCATCCTACTAAACGCCATGTATTGCACCCTACCGTATATTCCCCGCTATGCTGCTTGCGAAGCCCCCGGGACGCTCTTTCGTATGGTAGGGGGCTGCGCCCACGCCCCACTGCGTTCGCGCAATGCCTCGCATTCCTTCGATCTTTGGGAGAGAGCTCTGACCAGCTCCGACTTCAATGATCAGCGCCTGCTGGTGTTGAGGGCTGTTGAAGCTGGAAGAGCACAAGTGTCTTGGACAGAGGACTCCCCCTCATTGCTTTTCGCAATAAACATGTTTACTCTCTCTCAGCGTAAGAGAGTGAGTAAGTAAAAAGTTTAATAGAGCCGAGTAAAAACAAAAGAAAAAGAAAAACCAGGAAGGTGGGTGGCCTTTTCTCAGTTGAGAAAGCCGCGAGCTGTCACCGTTGCTCGGGCCCGTGAGATGAAATGTTAATTTATTGAACCTCAGGCCGCGAGCCGGTCAGTTCGCACTCCGTCTGCTCCGGGGACGGGGAATGAAGGGGCGTTGGGTGGTAGGGGCACTCCCACACAACGTGTCACGCGTGGCGCAAGCAGTCTAGCAAGAAGGACAGTTGTAGGGGTATCAGTATACCACATCTCTACCCATTTGGGACGCAAACAAGAAAACACACTCAGGCTTCTAGAACCACAGTCCCATCATTATCACCATCAAGTGTCTTGAGCACCCCCACCTTGAAAATACTTCCGAAGCCCCTGGGTGTTTGTCGTGACAGGACAAGTTCTCTCTCTCTCTCTCTCTCTCTCTCTCTCTCTCTCTCTCTCTCTCTCTCTCTCTCTCTCCTCTCTCTCTCTCTCTCTCTCTCTCTCTCTCTCCTCTTCCTCTCTCTCTCTCTCTCCTCTCTCCTCACTCACCACTCACTCACTCACTCACTCACGCACCACGCACGCACGCACGCACGCACGCACGCACGCACGCGCACAAAATGAAATGCTCAATGAAATCTTCCTTAAATATACCGTAAGGAAGCCACAGAACTCTTGACCAATCCAATGGCCGTTAACCTTTTCTGATTTTGCAAAAAAAAAAAAAAAGCATTCTACCATGCCACAGATCAAGCACCTCGATAAAGACGCTTTCGGCTGATGCCAACCAGGGAGAAAGCATGCGCAGCTCTTTCTCGGCGCAAAAGTTTTATTGTTATAACGGCGCGTACTCGTGCGATATTTTTCCGCGTGCGTCGACAACAGTTCGGCCAGCGCAGCGAGACCGCGCGCGTCGTCGGCGTTTGCCCAGCATAACGCAGCGTGAGGGGCGTTGAACTCCGAGCGCGACTCGAGCTTTCCCCCGCCGCTTTCGCGGGGACGTTTCCGCGCGATCGCCTCGCAACTGGAGTGGTCGAGATAGCGACCGCCACAATACCGCTGCCGTGAGCAGGACGACGCAGGTGACGACGGCCCCCAGGTGGCGAATACACAAAGCCAAAGATGGCACTGTCTAGCTGCTGACATCACCACCCCGCATACATAATTTCCACCGTCGCAAAGACCCCCCCTCACTTTTCTCTTCCCACCTTTACAAGCGAACGTTTTCGCTGCTGTTGTGGCTATGTGGGCCATCCTGTCTGCCGCGCGGTATATATACCAGCCGTCTATCTTAACGCACGCGTTTCGTGTCTGATTGTGGGCAGACTGGCGGCGCTATCTCGGAGTGGAAGCCCCGTGCGCATGCAAGATGAGGTCTCCCTGTTCGCTCTTTGAGCGAAAGCATTGCAGCAGCAAGAGCGCGAATTCTACAGCCCCTCGTTAAGTCCTAAAGCGAGTGGAAATGATATCTGGAATGTGCGGTCCAGAAAAAGAGAGCAGCCCTGCTGATAACGCGTGAAAAGTACAAACAAAAGCCCAACAACAAGGGCTCTAATTTAGATGATACGCTTTTGTGCATGAGTTTCTCTGGAAACTAATAACAAAAATATTTTCGTTTTTTTTTCGCGTGCGTGCGTGCGTGCGTGCGTGTGTGTGTGTGTGTGTGTGTGTGTGTGTGTGTGTGTGTGTGTGTGTGCGCGTGTGTGTGTGTGTGCGTGTGTGTGTGTGCGTGCGTGCGTTTCTGCGCGCGCACGCGTGAGAGAGAGAGAGCTTACTATGTAAAACAAGTTCTATTTTTTTTGGTAGATAGAAACCGAAATGGGAACCTTTATACTGGCTCGATAACTGATTTTGTTTCCGGTGTTTTTCGCCTGCGGTCGCTAAAGGGCCATGAAAGTGTTTAAATAAGAGTTGACCTCCATCGGTAGAGCACCGAGGGTACAAATACGTCACTCTTTATAGCAGCAGCTACCAGTGCAGAATGCCAGAGCTTCCCCGCCTGAACCACGATGCAGCAGTGAACGAGTCTGATCACCATAGGCTCTCGCCTTCAAATCACGTAAGGAGACTTAAATAAAAAAAAAAAAAAACAGGGGAATTTTAACGATGCAACCGACATTATTTGTCAATCTGGCTCACGTTTTCGCAATGCAAGACGGGACCGCGGTACCGCAACTTATCGTGTGCTCCTCAAAACAATGAATTTGTAGTGAAGTGTCAGTAAAGGGTACTTAGGTCAACTATTGTAATGCACAAGACAGCACTAGCACTAGACCATTGTCTCGAGTACATTTTCTCGTCCATTAATTATTTGACACCAACACAACAGTTATGCCTGCATACACGTAACGTTCGTGCATAGCTTGTATACAGTGTTTCTCCATATGGGATGCATTGTGCCTCACCATCAAAGCGGGAACCTAGAAATCATAATGCACGTGGAAGAGACAGTATTCAAATTTTGGTGCCATCTAGCTTACTTCGCGGATAATCTTTCTGGTTGCGCATGCGCGTGGGCTCTGCGTGCCATTCCATTCCGCCGGTTTCGATACAACTGATGGGAATGTTATTTCAACATCCGGCGTCTCCTAGCAGTGGCGGTCCCGGGGAGGGGGAGGGGGTCCTCAGCTGAGGACCCAAAGAGGTCCTCAGCTTCTGTCTTATTTTTTTAAGTATCCAACTTGTGCGAGGTCGCAAATGTGTTGCAACCGTCAGAAATGCGGGCACGAGTCAGCCACTGCACCGCCTAAGGGGCGCCAAAAACCACTGTGCCGCCAAGTGATTTGTGCGCAAGCGGGTTACACTGCATACGCGCACAGGCCAGCATGGTTATCACCTCCCCGCAGAACTGACGCAAGGAGGGGCGCGGTTCGTTGTCGAAGCTGCTACCACGGCCGTCGAACCATGTGCACTTGTTTCGAAGAAGTCGCTTCCTTTGCAAGTTGCCGATGGCTGGGGCGTCTGCAAAACAGTCGGCCGGCCCCCATTTGCCGCCTTTGCCGATTCCTACACTGCGTGGAGGCTGGAGCGTCAGTATATGCCGACACACGTGTTGGGTTAGTGCGGCTTTCCTGTGTACCACTAGACTGCAGGCCGCACGCTTCCCCACCGGCCGCCTTCTTTCCAGCTTCGTCGCCGTTTCTACTAACTGTGTGTGTGTGTGTGCGTACGCGCACGGCTCAGGACGCATTCCGAGAACAGTGCGCCGGCTGCTTCCGAGGCATCACGTATGTGTGTTCTTTTGCCGTTTGCGTATCGGAGGGTCCTGTCAGCATGCGGCCTTTCGGGACGTTCCGCATGCGTCAAGACGAACGGTTTTAGGCCATCGACTGATTTGTAGTGGCGGTTCGACCTTTGACGTGACGTTATGCGCGGAGTGCAGGCTTGGGAACACGTCAAAGATCCTCAGAGGTGCAGTAAGGCCTCTTCGCCCCTAACTGATTTCGGAAAAAGGGACCGCTACACCTGCATGCTGCGGAGCATCGAATAATAATGACAAGGACCCTCTATTTCTTTTTTACTGCTTTTTACTGTTTTTTACTATCCTTTTGATACAGTTTTGTTCGGTATCGAAATTCGCACCCCCCAAAAACCAGTCTCTGGGACCGCTACTATCTCCTAGCTCCCTCATCACTCTGTTCTTTCACGAGACTACCTGACGACTTTCCAAATCGCCGTGTCCTTGGTCACCGGATCTCTGATTACGGACGAAGTTTGTCTTCCAGTACAAACCTTCAAGTTTCAGATACGCGGTGCCTTCTTTAACCCTGCAGTGTTTATCGTGTTCGACACTTGTACCGATAACTGTTGCTTCTGTTTGCCCTACGCACACACTCACGGCGAACAACTCTTCATTGACATGTACCTTTCTTTAAGCGAGTGCACCACAGCCCGGATAGTCGCACTTTTGAGTAACTCAAAGGCTTTTGCAATTTGATTTTGGGTTTCTTCACGCGCCGAAGCTACACCCGGGCTATGAGGCGCGCCGTAGTGGAGCGCTCCGGATTAATTTTGACTACCGGGGGATCTTCAACGTGCGCCGAAATCTCGTACACACGGGCGTTTTTTGCTTTTCGCATCCATCAGAAAAGCGGCCGCCGCGGCCGGTAGTCGGACCCGCGTACGTGGGCTCAGGAGCACAACGCATTAGCCACTGAGCCACCGCGGCGAGTGGCGTTCGCAATTCAATACCACACCCGCGCACGCATGTTCGTCATCGTCATCATCATCATCATCATCATCATCATCATATTACAACGCATTTTTATAGGCTTGTCTCGAAATGTTTTCAGAGTGCACTCCGGAAAGCACGAAATCCCGCTAACAAAATTGCTTAAAGAGGCCCCTTCTACTTGAATGAAGCCTCTCTAACTGCACTGAGTACACCACAGTGGAAGATACAGTAAACTTTCGTTACTACGAAATCGCTTTATTCGAATTTCAGCTTTACTCGAAGTTTTTCACCGTCCTTACTGCAGCGCACGCAAAAAAATCCATCTTCACTTTTAAGGAAGTTCCGCTTATAACGAAGTCCGTTTCTTATACCCTGAGAATTTTGAGATAACGAGTGTTTACTGTACTTCCCTTACAAAGCACTTCACACACGTCCCACACCTGGTTGCATATTTAGAAAACAGATTATTGTGGACGTGCCGATTATTTAGCATAGAATCTTCGCCATCAGTAGTTTCGATACAGCCAGAAATTGATCTACTACATTTTAGAAGCAGGTTCAAGTAGCATGGTACCGTCGGGACAAATTCCCATATTGTTCAGGTAACTGCAAATTTTGAACGTCCTAAATTTTTCAAGAAACGTTCTTCTTGACGGAGCTTTCAATTGAAACATCAGCAGAAAGCGGGCACTCTATCAAGCGGGAGTGCCGTTCAGTAGCCAGGACAAGTGAACACGCTGTTATGATTTTATCAACTTTTTCAAAGCCACACTTATCTCAAGTGCTGTGTTCTCAGGGCAAAATTCTACCGCGACGTACTATAACATCCCAAGTCAACTAGTCCCCCAGCTTTCTCTGCACAATAAAAGAAAAGCCCTGTTAAACCTCAGCGAACAAAAGTCAAGCACTCACCCACGCTTACGGCAATGACATCTGCAAGTCCATCACGCCGCTGCCACCAGTTTGTTCCGTTAGCGTAGCCCGAGTCGTCGTAGTGTAGCCGCGGACAGCGGAATCCACGCCGCGACCGATGAAGAGGACTCAATCTCTTCTTCACGATGTGAATAAAAGCCAGTGTTTTTTCCAGCCCGCCTCTTCCATCGTTCCCTGCTTGGATATCGCTCTCCTCCGCGACCCGACGACGACGCCGGCTACGCTACGGCAGTATAACGCTAAGACAATGGAAAGAAATGGATTCGGAGAGTGCGGAGCGAGTTATAAACAGGAAAATACGGGAAGCTTTATGAATGAGGTCCAAGTTTCGATCGGCCAAGGTGGGTTCATAGTGATTCCACATTAAAAAGGTGTGGAACACTAAACGTCGTCTTTTCTGCCTTTAATAGGCTTCTGAAGCTTCGCAGAATGGGTGACCCAGAGGCCACTAGGGAACAAAACTGCGATGAGAACCCAAGAAGGGCGTAGCTTGAATGCGCAGAAGGCGTTATCTACAGAACTCCCCTGAGCTGCGAGAGACATGTACCCCAGGCAGACGCTTGAACGATAGGCGCCTGGACGGAGCTCTAGTGTTCACGATGGCTTCTCTTCTTGGCCCTCAAGAGGCGTGCATCCGCTCCACGTGCGGATGCACGCCTCTTTGATACAGCGGTTGTTGTCAACATATGCGCCACTGCCGACCGTGTCACAGACGAGACAATTGAAGCTCAGCCGATAAAGAGGCAGGGCCACGCAGGTGTAATAACACGGATAGGCGGGCTAGTTGGTTTGACATCTTAACGGTAACTTTTGCGCAGTCGACACGGGGACACAGAAATAAAATTCAGTTGTTAGTTAATAAAATTCAGTTGTTAGTCTGCGCTTGTGTTCGCGTCACCTTTTTCTGTGTCCCCGTGTCGACTGCGCAAAAGTTACCGTTAAGACCACGCAGGTGAGTGAGCTTCTCCCATTGCATTCCCGAAGAAGGGGCCGAATTCTTCACGCATGCGCCGTTGTACCCTGGCCGCTGGATTTTGTTTCGTGGTTCTCTCTCTCTCTCTCTCTCTCCTCTCTCTCTCTCTCTTACTCATACTATATATTATATATATATAATATATATATATATATATATATATATATATATATAATATATATATATATATATATATATATATATATATCGAATTACACAATTTTACAAAAATTCCGATCCCTGTTACCAACAGTAGAAACACTATATTGATTGGTGCGTAGCATTGCAGGGCAGGGAAACAAATATCATTACCGACAGGCAATCAATCTCACTACTCTTCTACCACCCTTCGTGCGAAGGAAGGCCTGCGCGGAATGAACGTATTCGTTTTAATTTGCGGAGTGCTATAGCTGTTACAACCGGGGGGGGGATGAGTTTGGTTTATACCAATTACAAAGAGTAACGATTCGCGCAGGTTCGGTGTAGATGTGTGGTCTCTACCTCGCAGTATGTATAATCCATGTATAACATTCACACACACTGCGAGGAACTAGTGAGTTCGAGCCAGCTAAGCAAGCTTACTCGGCTGTAACGACGCTGCTCCAACTCAACGCCGCCTCTGTTGGGCAGGTGGACTGGTGGAGTAGGGACGACAGAATACGAAACTAGACGTTTATTCCACGCCCACCCCCCAGTTACAGCACGCACGTCTTCTTGGGTGGAAAGGGTGGAATGGCAATCTGGCGCAACGCGCAAGTGAGCGCGTCATCGCCGCGCTGGCCACAGGGCTCAGCAGTCAGAACAAAATCCGGGCGTAGCGTGCACATGAGCACGCTCGCAGCAGCGCTGGCCGATGGGCTCGCATACAGAAAGCGACACAGTCCGTCCGCTCACAGGCGCGTACCGCACGAAGTGATCGTCAGTGTTATGTACGGCCTATATGTAAGCGTCAGGACAAAGGAGCCACCTAAAGCACCAGCCGGCAGCCGGAGGGGCTTGCGGGCTTTCCCGGCGCAACAGAGGTGCGAACGGACGGCAAAAAAATCGCGACGTACCTTCTGTTTTGAAGTGGGAACCAGTGTTAAGACGCTACACAAGGGGAGAATACAGACACGGACGACACTGGTCGTTCCAGTGTCGTCCATGTCTGTATTCTCCCCTTGTGTAGCGTCTTAACACTGGCTCCCACTTCAAAGACTATGAACCAACTGACCCAGCTTTCTACCTTAGTACCTTAAGTGTCCTGCAGAGCGTCTCCCGAACTGTCTCCCGCGCAGTGCGCGGGTTGCGTGTTCCGGCAGGAAGGAGAGAGAGAGAGAGAGAGAGAGAGAGAGAGAGAGAGAGAGAGAGAGAGAGAGAGAGAGAGAGAGAGAGAGAGAGAGAGAGAGAGAGGGGGGGGGGGTTCCCGCCCGAGATGGCCCACTGAAATTCGGCTAACCCCCAGCCATGGCGGAGCGGCCACCGCGTGACAGTGTTTTATCGCGCAATGGTCGCTGGCGCCTTCACCTCGAATAGCGTCAAACACCTTTTCCAACCCCGGCCTCTACAACCGATATTTCGCAGACTCATATTCAGACAGGCGCAAGTGGTGTGCAGACAAAGCTACCTACAACTTATCACATGGACATGCCCACAGAAACCTCACTCACCTAATGAAGCATTAAACATTAGTACTTAAGTACAATGGGAGGCCGCCTTGCTCAGCTCTCACCCCGGCTCGCAGCAATTGGCGGAAGATATCTAACGGGGAAGACCAGGTGACTTCCTCCCTCACACCCCCTTCCGCCTAGCAGTGTGGGCTCAAATAAAGAGTTTTCTCTCTCTCCCTCTTCTCTCTCTCTCTCCTCTCTCCTCTCTCTCTCTCTCTCTCTCTCTCTCTCTCTCTCTCTCTCTCTCTCTCTCTATTGCTCGACCATTCGCAGTGGCGCCGGGGCGATCTGGCTCTTATGGAAGAGAGAGGGAAATCGCCGCCTGACAATACAAACTGAGCGATCGCGCAATGGCAGCGGCCGCCAGGATTCCCACAATTGCCTAAACTGTAGCAGGATGTAGCAGGATTTGTTTTCGGTGAACTTGGAGCGATTGGTCTAGCGATCGCATGCCTCACGGAGCCAAGCACAGAGCGTGGCAGCCCCGAAGCTGCATGATGCTTGCATGCCCCGAGGCACTCGTAGACGGTCAGGAACTCAGTATAAAGATTGCGGCGACCTGAATGGTATTCCGTATACATAGAGAACAGGAACACCAGGCGGCAATGTCACATGAAGCCTTAATTCTCATGAAAAACAAGAAGTCCTCACGGGAACTCCCTAGCCAAGCGACAGGCAAACGGTACGTGTTTTCGCCTCAAGCGCTCTCTTCGTGGCCGTGCTGCGAATGTGATTCGGTTCGCCACGGTCATGGCTTCAGCCAGCGAAGCCGCAGAGAGGGGCGCCGCGCCTGCGCCCTTGGCGAGTGCGGCGTCAGCGGCCGAGCGCTGGCGCGCGAGCTTCGGAGCGGAATCGCGTCACGTGCAAAGGAATGAAGTCGCGTGGCTCGCATGTAATGGCCAGCACTAGTTCGGGCTTACACGTACCTATAACGGACATTAACCAGATTGTTCTTTTGTTTGTTTGTTTTTCACCACGCTGGTGCAATTAAGTGCTGAGTGCTGCGGTACGAAGATGGAGACAACAAACGACATCTGACCTTTCATCTCATCAGCGAGTAGGCGGAAGCGTTGCACAAGAGTGCTAATTTCAGGGCCACGGCGTACCACACGCATGCAACCACGCAAGAGGATCGATGAAGTGGAGGCATGCAAGTGAGTGCGCAAGCAAAGACAAAGCTTTACACGCTTTAAAATCAAGACATCTCTCAGCTGTTAAACAGCCGAATCGTTGCACTGCTGTGATGTGAAAGGAAGGCGGTGCTATTACAGCCCAGCAGCCTCCTGGAGGTGCGCGTGTGACGGTGGTCGCATGATCGCCAGTGTTACGGCCCAATAGGCACACGTGTGGTGCCTTTATACAAGACTAAGATGCTCCTCCTCCCCTCAACACCCCCCCCCCCCCCCCCCCACACACACACACACCTTTTCATTTCTCTCTTTCCAGCTTCTATCAGGCTGTGGAACCTCGTGAAGCGGGTCGATTACGGACCGACCAATAAATGAGCGAGACTGCAGCGGTTGGTGGATTTACACCCGCTATCACATATTGTGCGTGAGCGTTGGGGGAGTAGGTGTGACGGTCACGTCAAAACAGTCCAGTCACGGTCTCTCCGCTCACCTGGCAAGCGATGAGGGCCACGGCTTCCGGGTGGTTCAGTCGCACGCCGCGCGCCAGCCGCTTCTGGGCCAGGAATCCGGCCTGGTGCACCAGAAGACCCTCCAGTTCCTTCGGCGTCAGCCGCATCGTCGCCTTCGAATTCCACAACCGCCGCACTCCCTGCCTGCGCCACCTTCACCGCAAGGGCCACGCTGCGATCGTCGATGCGCGATCCGTGAGAGACGACCGCACGTAACGATTCGAGATGAACCAATGCCCTGTACCCGTGGACGGCCACCGATGTGCAGATTTAACAGCGCAAGTTGTATGTATATTCACCAATCACGGGCGTTCGTCCTATACCGCCAGGTTCAACGAACGGCACCCAAGACACAAGTGTGTCGTGGGATGTCTCGCGGAGACAGGACCGCGCGAGCTCGTTGCGGGCGTCTATGTCGGAGACGTGCGTACAAACAGAGTCCCAACCGTTTACGGCAGCGGCGAGGAAGAAGAGAGCGTGAGAATCTTACCTCGGTGAGCGCGGAGCAGGAAGAGGCGGCGGCTCGTTTTATCTGAATACCAGTGCTATTCTTATCTGCCGAGCACGCTCAAATGAGTTTAGGAGGACGGTGTTATTCTTTTTTTCCTGTTGTTTGAGCGCTATCTCACCTCTCCTCTTATTTCAAGTGGCATGCGTGCTGTTTGCGTGCTCTGCACTCTTGCTAGCTCTGCCGGGAAGCGGCATTGCGCTGAGATTGCGACTGCCTTACTTTGTTTGTCTACGGGCACAAGCCTCCTCAAGAACGGGTCTCCTCTTTGTCTCCCCTCGCTCTTCTTCCTTTTTTATATCTTTAATGCGAAGGCACTACACGTTTTATTGATATTGATTGTCTGTAGCGTTGTCTGTAGGGAAGAAACGGCCCATAAATTACCACTGGCTGCGGACGCGGGGACGTGCCAGCCTGACGTCTCCATCGGCTGCGACGCACCACGTTGCTTCGCAGCAACGGCGACATCGGTTCGTTGCCCTCACACAGCGGCACCGCAGTCGCCAGCGAGACAAAATATCTGAGCGGCGCACCACCGCACTCACTGCCTGCGCTTACAACACCGGTATATCCGCACAGCGTTCGAAAGGCCATGAAGACAAATTATAAGTTTGGTTCGTTAAAAATCAAACTTTGTCCCGATAACAATGATGTCAATTTTATCGCGAACTTCGAAAGAATAACGGAGATGTTAAGGAAAACAGATGAAGCAGTGACGTCTCCCCAGCAACTTTCCGGCGACAGCTCTGTGACGTCAAAGAATCTTGTTTGTGACGTCACAGAATCTTGCCGGAAAAATCCACCGCCAAGAAACACGACGGGGCGGTTGTAGGGGGCCCCTTGTTCCGCTTGATAGTATCACTTCGATGCTAACATTCAGTTAACAAACTGGTATATACACTACTATATACACTACAGAGGAATCTGGTGCTAGCGTCTATGCGGCTCACATCAAGGCCGTCTGTGTCACCATGGGCCGCCAATATACCATGCGCTCAGGGTTGCCACTGAGTTTTGGGTCAATATCGCCAGACGGCCAGCAAAAAGTCGCCGAATGTCGCCATTTTTGCTTTAGAATTCGCCAACAGTGTCGCCACACTAGATATCTACGGCAACGCCTAGCTCCCAATTTTGTATAACCCCATAAAAATCAGCAACGTTCAAAACACTTATATTGTATTGATGTTTTTCAATGCCAGTCGTATGGTACGCTTCCTAATGCCTGGTTCTTCGACTAGCCGTTAGCCGGCGCCGCAGGAAAAGCCCACTCTGGAGTAAGCAGCGGCTGTAGTATTGGTGGAAAAAAAGCAGAGAAGTCGATAAAGTGTCATCCCAAGCAGGGGTAGCGGCAGGGCAGAATTAAAAAGAAATCTGAGTTGAGGGTTAACTAAATTTAAGTTACTAAGATAGGCGAGATGGCGCATGCCGTTACGCCGATTCGAAGGGGAGGCCTTTGATCATCATCATCACTTTGGCGGGAAAAGCCCACTTTGGCGGCGGTTTGCGTGCAGGCGGCCGCTGTGCAGCAATCCTCTCTGTTCTGTGAGACTGTGGCACAACCAGCACAACCAGCCTTGCCAGCGGTGTGGCGCGTGCCGGCGGCGCCGCAAGGTTGACAGTTCGATGGTACGGGCGGAGGAGTCGATGTCGTTTTATCCGCCTGCCAAGCCAGAGTGTCCCCGTGATTTTGGGCCGCGACTTTCTTCGGAAGTCCAGAATTACGATCGACATTACGATCCCGCTTTCTGACCCCCGATGCCAACCCCCGCGCCGCCGCCTCGACATGCCCACGCCTCGGGCGGAATAAGACACTGAACAGAGACGACTGAAACTTTTGAACACCGCATGACCGCATCACGCGCAGAGGTATTGCGGCCGTGTCAAAGCAACACCGACTAAACTGGAAAGAATTTCCTCTAGGTGGCGTTGGGCAGAGCCGTCGGGACGGACGGATACACATTCTAGTACACCATAGGACGGAGAAAGAGAAGTGGGGGAGCGAGAGTCCCAAGCCGAAATTCGCCATAAAATCGCCATGTCGCCATTTGTGATTTTCGGTCGCCACGGGCCTCTCAAAGTCGCCAATTTGGCGAAAAGTAGCCACCAGTGGCAACCCTGCATGCGCTCGCCTTAGTTTCGTCATTGGCTTGGATTGAAACGTCTTAGTGGCCGTATATTCGACCACAGTGTCGCAAAAACGCAACGAATGGTAAGTTATTATATAAGTGGAAAATAAAACAGGCTGTTTTAAAGCTAAGAAAAAAGAAGTAAAGCGTATTTTTGCCCGAACGGTTGTGCCTACTATTCCGCAGGCCAAGCTGGTAGTTAACAACAATGTTAATATGTTGGGGGAAACTCATTAGATACTCTTATTTTATTAATTTGACTATTATTTCAAATAATAAATTGTTTGAAGAGTTTGGAAAGCTTTTTGAGCGTGCCTATGAAAACGTCGTCTTCGTGGTGAGCCGGTGCACCGACCGTCGGCCACAGTTAAACAAAACTTGTTGTTGAGCGAGTTGGTTCACACTCGAAGAAAAAGGAAAACGTGGCGTTAAACAGTCGTGAGCGAAAACAAGATATGGACGGCCGCAGGCGCCCGTATCTGTCGTGTCTGGTCTTCGTCGAAGTACATTTGGCTTTTTTTTTTTTTTCGTCAGCTACAACTTTCGCGGCAGCATATTACCCGCTCAGTCATACGTTCCTTCGACTCCGGCATGACCAACGTTAGGTACGATCACGCACTGCCTGCTCTTTCACCAAGCACGCAGTTGCCACGGCTCACGGCTACCACAGAACAGGAAGAATTTCGGCTACCTCGTAGCTCGTAGACGTGTTAATGCATAGTAAAGAAAGCAAATCCAAAAAACCGCCGAAGAATCGAATTGTCACGCCAAGCCCAAGCTAGAAGCGAGGGTCTTCCCATACCCCCTCCCCCCCGACGACATAGATTCCCAGGCTTATCATTTTTGCTTACTATATTTACTAAGAAACTTCGTGTGCTTTAATGCTGACTTCTACTGCGTCACTTCTTCCCATATTCCGTCTCTGTAGCGTAAATTTTGGAAGTTTTTCGATATTTCATTCGTTTTTTTTTTTTCGGTTAGAAAACTTTTTTTGGCGGCTACAATGGAGCTGAGTGAGTTTCCAAAGGCTAGTTCTTTCAAACCGAACAAAGCGGTAATTGGTCTTCATGGCCCACGCAGAAAAGATATTCTTTCCTCCACGTCATGGCCCCTTTCAATTCTAGATCAATGCCATCGCATCCGCAATTCCTGGAAAGTGCTTGGGTATCCCCCGTAGTTTTTTTCTATTCTTATCTTATCTCCATTAATCGGGGTGAACGGCTAGAGCCACACAGGAGAAAAACGTATACCTACTGCGGCTTTATAGGTTGTATATGTACATAGATTCCCGGTTTTGATGACCGAGGGGGTAGCAAGGTAACCGTCTTTGTCAAAATTTTCTGGGTCACACCAAAGTTATCTGGCCCACAAAGAATTCAAAGCAAGAGCTTAACGTTTTACTGAAACGAAATTATTTATGCGCTTTCTCCAGCTTTCTGACATCAAACGTTTCATCCAGGCCCGAGAGGGTAAGCTTGTACTTTGAATTTTTTTAGGGCCTACGCACTTTCGGCGTGGGCAAGAAAATTTTGACAAAGACTGTACGTGCTGGCTTACTGTACTATAAGGGCTTTCTATGAAGCGGAAGGAAAGCAAGTGAGCGCCAAAGGTGATATTCTTAGTTTAGTTTATGAAGTAATTTTCAAATGGGGGTGCGCGCACCGCGAGCGGTTCGTGGGGGCCCTTCGAAGGGTCTGCGAAACCCACGGCCCATTCCCCTTTTCTTCTTTTCTTCTTTATTCGGCAAAGAAAGGGTTGCTTTGCCGCATGGCATGCAAATCTGACTTCTCCGCATTGCAGGTTCTGTAAAGTTGGCTTTTTGCGCGGCACCGGAATTTTGCGAGAAAGCTAGACACACAAAGGAGGACCTAAAAATAGGAGTAAGTGCAACTTTAGCTGCGAGAGTAAATTAATTAAGTGGCAATATGACACGTAATACTAACATACTCCCCCATCACCCTTTCGCAAAAACAAAATGGGTTCGTGCTCACAAATAAGAAACACTGCTTTATGTGTAGAGTTTCTCGTATTCGAACGCAGGCATTTAACCCACCACACCAACAATTCGTTCTCAAATGCTAAGAAGAACCCTAGCGAACACCTGCCCGAAACTACACAGATATTTCGAAATGTACCCACAAAAATACCCGTTGGCATCCCCAGCTTGCAGAGATACCACAACGTTACATCACGCAACATGGCAGTAGCATGCTCTTCCAACGTCCCCAAACAACGCAAAACACGCTCTGGGAGGCAGCACAGGTCAGTACCGAACTCTGATAGCTGACAGAAAGCGCCAGTAGCCCGAGTGCCCTGAACTGATGGCCCCAGCCCTTCGGAGAATAAATGCTGATGATGATGATGATTGCTATTGGTTTCCCCTTTGTAGCGGGGTGATGACATGTCATCTTACCAAAAAGGACTAATATACCTATGTTTTATACTCTTGGTTTAATACTAGCGCTGCTTAGGGCAGGCACAAAAAGCTTATTAGGCACAAAATACTTTTTTTTTCCTGTTACAGGTGGTAACTGTCCTAGGCAATATTCCCCTCTCTGCTTTTCGTCCACCAGCATTCTAATCTTCTTTTCGTCGCCTCGACAGCCTTGAAGTTAACTCCCTCTGTGCTACCCTTAAATCCTAGGGCTTCTGGAAGCCGAATATTTCCCTCATGTAGATTTGGATGGATACCCTTCGCATTCTAACACTATGTGCCGCATAGTTTTGTTTCTTTTCCGCAGACCACGCATACCCCATCATTTTGTGAATACTTCCCCACAAAGCTCTTAGTTCGCAAGCAACCTGCTCTAGCCTCAAAAAGCAAAGCACTGCCCTGGGAATTATCGTAGAAATTTTCCTTTCTGATGTTCAATTTCTCGGCCCTGTGTACATCTCTAACGACGTTTTAGCTTCCATTTTTTCTCTCCATTTATTCGTTTCAATCTGCCTTGCTCTTTTTTGTTACCTTGCCTGTTTTGGATTCTCCACTGTTCTTTCCGTATTTCATCGTTAGCCTTCTAGTCTTCCTTAACCACTGCGTGTCCACGCTTTTCAAGTATAGGTACCTAAAAACCTTAGCTGCCCACCTTCGTTGATCCATTGCTCTCAACCTCATCTCAAAACATATTTTACTCTGTGCTTCTCGAACTTCAAATGACGCCCAGCCCATATCTCCCTGTACTGCTTCGTTAGTTGTTTTTCCATGCGCGCCTAAGGCCAAACGGCCTACCGTTCTCTGGTTCACTTCAAGGCCTGATAGAACGTCTGATTTTAAGAAAGTACAACATTCTAAATGTGAGACCCGGAACCATTACTCCTTTCCACATTCCTCTCACTACTTCATATTGTTATATCCCTAAAAAGCCCATGCTTAATATAGCGCCTTCGCTTCCCTAACCCTTTAGTTGCCCTTTGTTTGTAGTTATCCTTCTTTCTCCACACTCCCAGTTTTATTCCTTCACGCGGGTAATTCGCCTTCTGGTACACTGCGTCAGTGGTAGCGTCATGAAAACCATGATGCGCCCTTTTAACACAAAATTAACCGAGGTCGTGGCTTCCTGGCGCAATATTTATTAGCCAATGAAAATCGGTCTGGTTACAGTAAAAGAGACAAGTCGTCTGCGTATAAAATTCAAAAGCTTTTGTACACTTATACCTTGCACATATGCTTATGCTACCTAGCTGCTTCTTTCTCTTACCCTTGTTGCTCACCTGCATGTAAAGCATGAACAGTTTTGGCCTCAAAAGATCCTATTTCCTTCACCATGGGGTGACTTCCTTGCGGCTTTCCTTCTTCCCATGTAGGTGAAAACCATTGTCTATTTATTGCTATAAGGAATGTAAACCCGTCGATGGCTTCCTGGAGTTTTCAAATTTGCCCTGCATTCTGTTTACGTTATCATAAAACCAATGTCGTCAGAACTAATCCGAATGGTCTGTTGCCCTTCGCCTTCAGCATGATTGGTTATCCGAACTTGACTTTTTCCATTTTCTTTTCTAACCCTGCCATGTAAAGCATGAACAGTATTGAGCTCAAAGGGCATCCCTGTTTCAGTCCCCTATGGGTGTTGACCTTCTGGGCGCATTTCTGTCCTTTCCATGTAAGGTGCACTCTATTGTCTTTATAGATTGCTATAAGGAACTGTATTAACTCGTCATCTAATCACTGGAGTTTCAGCTGTTTACGTTGTCATATGCCCCTATAATGTCCAAGAACGTAATCCATAATGGTCTATTCTGCGCTTTCGCAATTTCAATGCATTGCGTTATCACGAACAAATTATCATCCAATCGCCTGTCTTGTCTAAATCCATTCTGCAGTTTCCCAAGTATTTCATTTTTTCCCATCCATGCTTGAATTTCTGATTTTATCGCCTGCATTACGAATCTATACACCACTGACGTTACTGTGAGTGGTCTGTATGAATCAATACTGGCTTTGTCGCCTCTGCTTTTATATATTAAATTCATCCTACTTTCTAGCCAGTCCTCTGGTATTTGTTTGGTTTGTATCACCTTATCTATTGCCCTCATAAACGATTCCTTACTTGTAGGTCCAAGCAGGTTTATCAGTTGCATTGATATTCCGTCCGGGCCCACTGCTGTCTGGGGGAAACCTTTTGCTCGGATTTTTTCCAATCAAGGTTGCTCAAACTTATTTCCCTTCCCGCGGTCTTCTATAGCGCTGATGTTATCGGTGCAGGCTTCCCTACCACTATTGCCCTAAACTTCTCACTAATCACTCGATGAATATGCGCCAACGCGTGCTCTCCTTCTAAAGGTTTCCCCTCCTCATCAATCAAGAATTTTTGATGGCTATCGTTTTTTGAGCTTAGTAATTTTACATGGTTCCAAAACTTCTTGGATGCGCTTTCGTCCTTCTTCCATATTTCTGCCATCCATTGTTCGCTTTTCTGCTTGATCTTTGCTTGCACCATTTTCTGCACTTCTAGTTTTTCCCCCGGTAGATATCCCATTTTTCCTTCACTACCTCCGGTTCCATACCAGTTCTTTTTGCTTCTCTAAGTTCTCTCTACGCCTTTCTTTGCTCTTCTTTAAGTTCTCTGGACGCCTTTCTTTGCTGGTCAATAGCCTCTTTTATTTCCTTATTCCACCAGCTTCTCGGCTTTCTCTTCCCTTTCCATCGGTTTCGTTGCTTTGCTTCTTTCATCTCACCCTTTATGAACGCAATCATTTTGTCGTAATCCCAATTTTTGTCTGGGTATTTATTGATTTCATCTTCCATTCTATCAGCGATGATTTTTAACTGCTCCTTGTTCAAATTAGTTCCTCCGATTGTACCTATTTCTAAATTTGTCCGGGTTGCGCCTCCAAAGTGCAAGGTAAGCCGCTTGTGGTCGCTTCCTAAGCTGTCTGTTCCATTTTCATCTATCCTCATTTCCCGCAACCTTTCGTATATTGTATGCTGGACTGTCTGTTACCGCTTTCCCGTTATTTGTCCGTCACACTTGCTTTCCGTGTTTATATTACAAGCCGTGTTTCTGACATAGATCTATTTACGAATAGAACATGAAGACTCCCCCCCCCCCCCCCCTCCCTCTCTCTCTCTCTCTCCTCTCTCTCTCTCTCTCTCCTCTCTCTCTCTCCTCTCTCTCTCTCTCTCTCTCTTCTCTCTCTCTCTCCTTCTGCACCATCTGAAGTCTCTTTGCTCTTCCCACGTCTTTTTCCTCTCCGTGCTCGCATTCTCCCGGACCGCTGTGTGTTGCCTTCCGCTATTGTCCGCTCAGTCCAACGGGCGGCCTCTTCCCTCTTTTGTTTCTAGTGCAAAACATCAATCGCGTTGAAAAGCCGCTTGCTCCTTGCGAAATGTGCTCTAGATCCATTCCGGCTTCGCGTACCAAAACCCAAAGGTCCCTAGCACATGGTACGAATGTTTCCGGTTATGATGCGCTACAAGTCCAAGGAAAAAAGGGAACTCGGGCTCTAAGCCTTCTTTTCTTCTACTTAGCTTGACCAAATTCACTGCTCTTGCCAACTGCCATGTTGCTAAGTTCTGGTGAGGAACACGTACGAACCGCAATTGGGGCTTCCCTTCCTACGGGAAACTATCAAATTCTACTAGAGCCGGCAAATTTGTGGCTGTTCCAATTATGAGTGAGCTTAACGTGGCCCGCGAGTGCCGAAAAAAGGGAATTCGGGGGCCAAAGTATTCCTCAACTCTAATTACCTAATATGTCGCCGGGTGCCCGGTGCCCAATGGGATTCCCATAGGTTCCGTTAACGTGTTGGCTAGTGTCTCATTGCTTCAACGCGTAATACACAGCATCTTGCCCAATTGCACAACCTGGTGTCCCCAACCATTCACGCGGGTTCAATCCTAGGCAGCGGAGCTTGATCTGAGCTTTCTTTCACAAGGCGGAACTGCGTCCAAAACTCTTGTTGGGCCTGTATCCAGGATTAACATTAAGTGACCTTAACGTTGGGCCCGACGACGTGCCGAACAACGGGAATTTCATTCACGTCAAGGTTAGACCTCAAAGCGTGCGATGGGAATTTCGACGATAGGTTCCTGGGTTACCACGGTGATTCGGGCTAGTTGGTGCGTACTATTTGCATTCAAAACAGCGCTAATACACAGCAATCTTGCCACACATTGTCACAACCATGGGTGCTCGCCCAGACCCCAAGACACGCGGGTTGCAAGAACCCATGAAGGGCAGCGCGAGCTTGAAATCCACGAAGCGTATACCTCATTCACAAGGCAGGAAATGATTGCGTTAGCAAAACGTCTGTGGATTTACGAAGTACCAAGCTGCACTGTCCGTGGTGGCCTTCCCTGGGCCCTCGTATCTTGCCGCGCGTTTGGTCGTTACGCATGCAGTGCTCACTGCGTGTTGATTCCGAGGAAGAAGGGGAAGTCGGTTCGAGCTTCTGGTTATCATAGCTGCCCCGCAATTTCTTCGCTTTTTGTGCTGTTCCCAACCTTCAACCCCTGCCTGCCTTTGCGCTGCCTCCTGTTAATCACCCGGAGACGTCCCCATTTCAGAAAGTGTCAACAGACACCCATCTTAAGGACTGTACAGTTTTTCAGTGGAACGCCCGTGGCTTGCGTTCGAAACTTGCCGACTTTCGGGAACTTTTACGTTTATACCAATTGTGGTAATCGAATCTCGCTTTGGAGATCACTTTCGTTTAAATAATTATTATATTCTTCATTCGCTGCGCTTAAACGTTGTTTACCGGCTGTTCATAGGTTTCCGCAAATATGTGCCTGCCGCATCAGTGGCTGTCCCACCTCATCAAACCGAAAAGTACGTCTGTGCGAGGACTATAATTGGCACTCAACCATTCACACTAATTACCGCCTCCCTAGAGCCAGGGACTGCATTTAGTGCTTCCAGGCTTGAAAGTATTATCACCGGCACTCCTCCGCCACACATAATCTACGGCGATTTCAATGCACACGACGAAATTTGGGGGAGCGTACAAACAAATTTTCGCGGAGCAAGACTTGCCGAGCGGATGATGAAATATTGTATAGAGCCACTGAATGACGGCAGTGTTACGTTCCTGAAAAACGCAGCAATCAGCAGCTGCATTGATATTTCATTTGTATCAACCCACTTCGTAGAAAAATTTGCTTGGAGAGCAGATTTATAAACGAGAGGAAGCGATCACTATCCTGTTCTCATATCCTCTCCCAATGCGGCTATGCGTCGAGGTGGAAGGAGGATCAAACTCACGGACTGGGAAGCCTACAAAGCCCGCGTAAATCTCAGAATTACGGCGGCAACTCCAGACGACGACCTTATTCCAACTATGACCAACTGCCTTCAGAAGTCCTCCCGATCCACGATCACGCGTCTCAACGTAAAGACAGACCAAGACTATGAAAGATTACGAGCTCTTCGCAGGCGTGCGGAACGAAAGGCACGGAACACTAAGAAATCAGAAGACGTTCGAGAGGCTCGCAGAATGCAGAGGCAGGTAAGACGCCACTTGGAAAAGTGAAGCAGACAGCGATGGCAGGACTTCTGCTCAAAACTGGACGTTCGCGAATTTGGCGCGTCTTTAAGGGAATGCGCAGCAATGTTCAGCGGCTGTACCCTTTCCGAGCGCTATCGTTGCACGACGAATTTCACTGAAAGAGGCGGCTGAAGAGTATTGTAGGTCATTTACTGTCTACAAGATGAGTATACCGCCGACACGCCCCACAAGTGCCCCCTCCCAAGTCCCGCTTGCAGCTTGCCGCGCCATCGACCTTCCTTTATTCCATGCACGAACTCAACGCAGCCATTTCTCATGCCAACAAACGTTCTTCACCGGGTCAAGACGAAATAATTTGCGAGGCATTTCTCACCTGTCCCATCACTCTCGACTGTGTCTCCTAGAACATTATAATTCAATCTGGTTCTGTGGCACAGTGCCTTCCCAACGGAAACTAGCTAAGCTAGTGGCCATCCTAAAACCTGATAAACCACCAACGACGTATGACTCTTTCGACCAATAGCTTTGCTAAGCTGCGTCGGCAAAATTTTGGAGAAAATGATATTCAGAAGAATGACCTTGAGAGCAAAAAAACTTTATCCGCCTCAGATGAACGGCTTTCGCGAAAATAGAGCAGCCATTGACAACGTTATTGCACTAGTTTCATCTCTGGAAGAAGAATTACATAATGCATATGTTCCTACTGCCGTATTTTTAGACATTAAATCGGCATTTGATTCAGCTTTTCATGATGCCTTTCAGACATCCCTTGCTGCTCTTGGGTTTGGTGGAAAATTTACGTTTGGATTTCAAGTTACCTGCAAGGGCGTCAACTTTTCATGTCCACGCCGGAAGGCCCTACTATACAAAAAGGAGTACCTCAAGGAGCCGTCTTGAGCCCTCTGCTATATATTTAACCTTACTCTTATCCACCTAAAGCGAGTACTCCCACTTGGCGTACAGGTCACACTTTATGCGGACGATATCTGCATCTGGAGTGGGTCGCGATCGCGTCGTATCACGCAGCAAAGGCTACAGAAAGTTCTCGCAAAAATATCTGCGTACCTTTCACCCAGAGGACTCCACCTATCTTCCGAGAAAAGTGTCGCCACTGCGTTTACTCGCAAGCACATGAAACGATATCGACTGGTTCTCGGAGGCCGCACCCTACAATATGTGCGAACCCACAGGTTCCTCGGTATCCTAACCCTTTGATGCCCAAAACTTTATTATTTTTCTTAAGCGTGTGAGAAGTTTTTTTTTTTTTTTTTAAGATGGATCTAAAAGAACTTCTGACATTACAAATATGAAGTCAGAAAAAATTTGGTTCATTAGAACGGACCTTAGGACACACTGGGCACTAAGAAAGAATGGGCACTGCCTGTCCATATATCACTTGAACAAGAGAGCTACCTTAATCACCATGATTTATGGTTCAAGTGAAGACCATAACGTAAAGTTTTTATCGCTTTTATTTGTAATAACAACGAAATTGCACAATTTCGGTTACCGGTCATTAGCCCATTGAGCCTGTTTAGCGCTGTTTACTGCTCTACGTGGCAATGCAGCCCTCAGTAGTGCTGCATGACCGGGAATACGCTTATCTGAGTGACACCCTTTCATGGCCACGTAGAGCAATAGATTACACTTGTGCAGACGGAAGAGTGAGTGTGTTTTTGTTTCTGTTTATTCGTTGCAATAATTTACCGCCACGTGGGAGACTGATGTATGTATATAACCAGTGTTTTCTTCCAAATGAACTAGTTATGAGTGCAGCGCTGTCCTGCTTACTTTTCGTTTCTTTTTTGTGCTTGTGTTTTTTTTTTTCGCGCTGATTTTTAATCATGAACAGAGAAATGAAATTGCCTCGTACGGCTTTCACCAAAATTATCTGTCACCTCTATGTCGTGGGCTACCAAGCTTCGCTGTTGATCCACCTTCACAGAGTGGAAACAGCTCGTGATTTTTATTCCAGATTCTCACTGACTTATACTTTTACTCTCCGTTGTTGGAAATGCCTGTCCAGAAGCTGTGCATCCGTCAAAAGAAAACCTCACGACCTTGCACGATCGGCTGTTCTGTTCCCACTTGCTTTTATCGCCTCGGGGGGAACCAACGACTCCGGCCTTTTGACCTGCTGAGAGCAGCTTATCTTGAAAGATATTCGGAAGCTAATCCGTTTATTGCTTTGGGGGGGAGGGTAGTCGTCATGCGGGCATGAACAGGGTTAATATGCATTGCAAATGACGGCCTGTCTTAGGTGATGTGAGTTGGCCAAAAATATGGTGTAATGATAACAACCACCTTCTCTTCGCGAGAAATGTTATCCGTTTACGATTTCTTTGGAAGCCAAGTGCGCGCAACAAAAATATTTTTTGCACTTACCCAACCCTTGGTTCAGTTGTAAGGCAGATTTGCTGCTGTAGCAATGTTCTAGAAAGGTAACATATATTTTAAACGCAAAGCTCTGGCTTTTTTCTGTTCTTTTGGTGGGGGAGGGGGGAAGAGGAGGGGGGTGGTCTTGCTTAGATTCATTGTTTTCGACGTTTCGATTTAACGAAATTTTTCATCGTGGCGGGACCATTGATGGTTATATTTTTCCTTCAAGGCTCCTGGGTGGCTCGACGAAAAGCTTTTTGGCGACTCCGCAAGTTCTGATACGTGTTACGAATCAGCGCGAAGTGCTTCGCCGTAAACCTGTGCGCGCGAAATACGCCGGCTACATTGAGGTGTGAGCCTTGCGGAGAAGTTCTGCGTGTTGCGAAAAAGCCCGCATACCGAAAGAACATGCAGGACCGGACATGTCCGGCCTCGCAGGCGGTTTCATGACAGCAGCGAGGCCTAGCGACCATCCTGCGCGTGCGCGGACTCGACGCGTCTCGGCGAGAGTGATTTTGCTTGTGTGTGTTTGACTGCTTTGAAACTCGTCGAGGTATGTTTGACCGTGAATGTAAGGATATAAAAGCGCTCTTCTTTGAGCGAGCCAGCAGTGCGCTTTGGACAGAGCTCGAACACGCTACTCTGCCCGTTCGAGCGTGCGGCCGTATGGTCGCTTGTCTCAACTCGCCATGTATTAAACCGTTAAGTTTGGCATTTGGCTCTTCGTCGTCGGAACGAAGTCGCTGGCCAGCCACAATACCTTGACGAGGTGGGGCCGTACCTGTACGCGTAATCCTGTAACACGCGTGCAAGGCGTGTTTCTGTACTCACACGCTTGGCAGGGGCCTAAGATTTCCACCGTGCAAGCATGCGGTTGACGCAGTGCCATCAGCAGGATTGCCTGTTCGTGCACACATCACATTACATCACACTCAATGCCAATGAATCTCGGTGATTTTACATATTGCAGTGACTATATACTTAACCGGGGACCGCTATATGCAAAGGACGGACGCGCCAATTAAGGTCTAGCGACTGTTTGAAAATTATGGTTTCAAAAGACTTCGTACTGCCACAAACTAGTGCGTGGCTTTTTCGCGTACTGACTGCGTTGTGTGCGGTGCGTGCGTGTGGCGGTGCGAGGGGGGGGGGGGAGGGGCTGGAGGTAACGTTACGTTATTATGTCCCAAGCCGTCGAACAACTAACATTTGTGGTACAAAAAACTGTTTGCAACAAAATGCATTGAATTCTTCAGAATTATAGGATGGCTTCCTGTGACAAATCGGCCCCTTTCTAACGAAAATCAATAATTTGCTGTCGGATAATACGGATCACAAAAATCACCATTCGAAACGCGCAGAAAAACGCCACCAAGTTCAATGGTTATCGCCTCAATAACATTAAAGATCACCTACAAGTAACCTGAGGCCAACACACACGCATGGACTCCCTCGTGTCGTCACCTCCCTCAGCCTGTTCTTTCGCTGCCCCCAAACTATACGCAGCTTGCAGTGACGCCAGTGAAAGGAATTCTGGGATATGCGTCCGCCATGCGTATGAACCGCTCACTCTTCCGCAGTCGTCGCAAGCCGTGTTGTCACCATGTTCATGTGCGCGATATTTGGTCGTTGCAACCGCAGTGACACCCGCGGAATAACAAAAACCAACAACCACTTCTCAATACCGAAGATCGTGGAGAATCAGCGTGAGCGCGCTGAGCACGAAGCGGCGCAGCTTATGGCTGGCGCGCATTAAACGCGCCAACTTGGACATCGAGAACCGCAACCTGCGAGTCTGCGGCGCGCACGTCATGACAGGTAAACAATTGCTTTCGACTTTGGCAGCGTGATAACGCCGGTATACTGAAAGGTTAGCTTTGTAACTTTGTTCATTTTACGTCCTTAGGCAAAGCCAGCTAAACATTTCGAAGAGACGGACCCTGACTGGGCTCCGTGGCTCCTCCGCGGCTGCGGCGCCAAGAACACGAATCCCTCACAACACCAACGTCTCGAGAAACGACGGGCCGAAAAGCTAATAAACGGGCGCCGTAGTGGAGGGCTCGATACCACCGCGAGTTTTTCAACGTGCGATGCTATCGCACAGGCCGCGTGCGCTTTAATGCGTTTCTACTCCAGGATTGATCCCGTGCCCTCGGGTTCAGCAGCCCAGCGCCATAACCTGCGAGACACCACGGAGGATTTTTTTTAAAACTATGTACAACCAGTTCAAAGACGTTGAAAGCAGTGTTTCGAACCGAAAAAAAATACCGGTTCCGTTACGGTTCGGGTTCGGGCGAATTCATTTCGTTCCGGTTCAGCTCCGGTTCGGCTGAATCCCGTACCGAACCGGTTCGGAAGCTTAAACCGATTCGCGAACCGGTTCGATAAGTTGAATAATCAGCTAAGTAAGAAAAATATTTAGTAGTTTAAAACGACAATAAAAACAAAATACAAAAAAATTCAAAACGCCGCTGTTTCCCAATAACAGTGGAGCGATTTCAACGGAAACTATAAACAATTGGGCAAGATCATGTTAGGAAAACAGATGAAGTAGTGGCGGACGATTTACCAGCTACTTCCCTGTTCAAATCTTCCTAGGGACTCCACAAAGCCACCGCCAAGAGAAACGTATGTCGACGGCATATATTTTCTACCCTTTATTTATTTATTTATTTATTTGGAATACCCTCAAGGCAATTGCATTGAAGAGGGGAGTGGGTGATTACATAACAAGAAATAAGAAAAATGCAGTACAACGAACACATTGCGAGTACATATCACCTCTAAAACAAACGTAAAACAGTAAATAAGGTTGTAATCATTCTTTTACAACGTGAGAAACGTAGCTAAGGTATACATGTTGTAAGGAGTAATACAGGAGGTCAGTTGCAATTTCGTGTCAGTTCTGGCGTTCCTGGCAAGACTCATAAAAAAAATAAAAACAATAGAAGCAAAACTGCAAAACAAGTGGGATTGGCAGGAACCATTGTATCGCTACAGACAATAGACAAATCTAAGTGATGATGTTGCACACAGCGGAATGAAACAAGTCTGGGTTGCTAATCGTAGCGACATCAGAAGGAAGATGATTCCAGTCCCTAGAGGTACGTGGAATGAAAGAGTGAGAAAAGGTTTTAGTGTTGCAAGTAGGAATACCAACTTTGTAAGCATGGTCTAAACGAAAAGATACGAATGAAGGGGGACTAAGTAGTGCGTTGTGAAGCATGCCGTGTGAATATATTTTACGGAATAAGCACAAACGTGCAATTTTTCGTCGTGACGTCAGAGATGGGAGATTCAAGTTAGTTTTCATTCTGGAGACACTGGCTGCACGCTGGTAGTTAGAAAGAATAAATCGTGCGGCGTTATTCTGAATCATTTCTAGCTGGTTAATCAGTACTTCAGTAGATGGGTCCCATATAGATGAAGCATAGTCAAGTTGTGAACGGACAAGGGATTGAAAAAGGAGCAGTTTTACAGAAGAAGGAGCGGAATGAAAATTACGTCTTACATAGCCAAGCATTCGATTGGCTTTATTAGTGATATAGTCAATATGAAGATTCCAAGATAGGTCAGCAGTGATATGAACGCCCAAGTATTTATATGAAGTAACAGCTTCGAGGATTTTCCCATTAAGTAAGTACGGGTGCGGGTTAGTAGCGACACGGGAAATTCGCATTGATTTGCATTTATTAGTATTTAATGTCATTTGCCATGTACTGCACCAATGGGATATGGAATTGATGTCGGACTGAAGTGTGCATATGTCATTATCATTATCAATCTTCCTAAAAATGACACAATCGTCAGCGAATAAATGCACTGATGATGAAACACACTCAGGCAAATCATTGATGTAGATGAGAAAAAGTAGTGGACCCAGAACGGTGCCCTGGGGTACACCTGAAATAACCGGGCTTAAAGATGAAATGGTGTCATTGGCTATGACAAATTGCTGGCGATGCACGAGGAAGCACTCAATCCATTTGATTATGCCGGTGGCGAGACCTATATTTCTTAGTTTGTGAAGAAGTAACTGGTGCGGTACTTTATCAAACGCTTTTGCGAAATCAAAAAAAATGCAGTCGGCAAAGGAACGGTTGTCCAGAATACAGTGAAGCTTGTTAGTAAATAAAATTAACTGGGTTTCACAGGAAAAAGACTTTCGAAAGCCGTGCTGTGCGGGGTCAAAAAATGAATTAGATTCAAGAAAGTTGGCAACATGAGAATTCTTCTTTTATTGACATCAAAATCCTCGCTATGAAATCGCCCATCACGCTAACCGTCAAACCCTACAATTAGGCCTGCGTACTGGCGTGTTTAAATATTAGCGTTTATAAATACCAGCGGCGTAGCACGTAAGAAAAAAATCCTACCGCAGCCACGTAAATGCTGCCAATGAGTTCGATTATTCGGTCGCCTAGAATAATTTTTAGCTGTCACCTTCTCTAGGGTGTGAGCCGCAACACTGTTAAAAGTAAGCTTTAGTTAACTCGCAGTCATTGCATTATTGCTCTGATCGCTGGAGTGCCTTTTGCGATAGCTATCAGGAAAGTGTGCGTCACAATGAATTTGTGATCGTTCCGGCTGATCACGCTTTCGTTCTGTCCGCTAGATTGCGGAATTTTATAACAGAATAAGCCATTACAAACTGACGGGGTAATTTGCCGAGCGAAGCACCAGCGGGAACTTTTGAGGAAGACGCTTTTTTATTCATCGACAGCAGTATACACCCCCTTCGGAATGAGTAGCAGTAGCAGCATGCTGCTACTGCTACTTTTACTGACTGCCCAACTCGTTACTCCGCAGAGTAACGAGTTGGGCGGTCAGTAAAAGTTCACTGTAGCAAATCTTCATGTAGCGCGTCCTCGCCTCGCCAGACCTCCACTTCATCGGCTGGTCCAGTGGCCGTCTCCACGTGCGGGTTGTGAAGGGACGACTTGACAGATTTTTCGCCATCGTCTTCGGCGCGCAGGACCCGTGCCACGCCGGTCGCTGCACGATGACGACGACGAAGGCAGGAGCTCCTCATGTGGCGTAAGGCCACGCGCAAGCCTGGACGACGCCGGGCGGTCGCCGCGAGGTACATGCGCTTAGGGTTTTCTGTCCACACCGGACGGATTTGTGTCCGCCTAAACAGCTCTGCTGTTAACAAGTATATTTTAACACCGCACCTGTTTAAGCTTTTGGTTCCGCCGTGGAGCTTTACCAGAAAACTCAGTCTAGCCGAGCGCACGTGAGCGTGCGCCTCGGGAGGAGAGCCCGGCGTTGGCCAGCTCGGCTTTCGAGACCACTCTTCCCAGCGTTCGTGGCGTGATCTCTTGCGTGCTGTTCTCCTCGCCAGTTCACGTGCGTTCGCGCCTGAAGTGTGGAGCACAGACGCCGAGTTCGCGAAGCCGGTTGCCGCCGGTTCTATAGCGCGTGCTAACGCGGTCCAAAGCTTGGGGAAAGATTAAAGGCAGCGGACAAAACGATCCGGCCCCGCCAGTCATGGAGAACTTTCCGCGGAAAGTTCAGGAATTCATGTGAGGTGCAACAGTCGGGTCTTCGACGAAGGGAGAGGGGCCGCCAGCTCTGGTGTTTCTCCAGCCTTGCACCACTAGTACAAGCTGGGCCATTTTATTTTTTGACCAAATAATGCTTAATCACTTATCCTCCCAAAAAATTCCAACTGTGAAACTAAGGTATATATAGTTACAGCCCAGAGCTCAGATCCAAGACACAGAGGCACATCCCCTGCGCCGTGGACGTCGAACGAAAGTTCCGTACCGCATGCCAGATTTGCCACGCAACTGTCTGCTGATAAAGATGTGGCACCCGCGTGTGTGTATCACGGTCGTGCAAGCAGCATGCAAGCAAGCCTACAAGTCGTGTCACCATTCTTTGAATGCCGGCTCCAGAGTGAGGTAGCCGGCTAGCCGCTGTTGAACTGCGCGTTGGCTCCTTCATCTTTAAAGACGACGGTGTTTCTTCGGATACCTAAACGCGATTTTTTTTTTTTGCATTATCTGGGCACCAAGTCATTCAGGCGTAGTCGGCAATGAAGCGGCGCATACCGCGGCTCGAGAAGCAGTACACCGGGCCATTGCGGACAGCCACAACCCTATGCCAACCACCCCCACTAACTATACGCCCCAACCCCTGCTAACATACAACGACATCCTCTCTCACTACCGACTATCCAGCCAACAGTTTCCTCCCCCACATAAGCAACTGACCAATCAGGAAGGAGTTATACTTCGCCAGCTCCAAACTAACACCTTTCCCCACAACACGCTCTGGCACAAAATATTCCCCACCCAATTCTCCCCTCAGTGCATCTTCTGCCCCACATCAGGAACACTATACCACATAGTGTGGGAATGCCCGAACATCCCAGACCTCCCTCCCAATCCCAACCCTACCCCTTCACAGTGGGCGGCGGCGCTGACCAGCTCCGGCCCCTGCTCCCAGCTTCGGCTGGTGAATAGGGCCCGGAAGGCCGGCTACAGCCAGGGAGTCCTGGACTGAGGACACCCCTCACTGGACCGGAGTGACTGCACTCAACGGATGGGACAAATAAAGTTTTTTCCTCCTCCTCCTCCTGTCTGTCTGTCCGTGTCTTTCCGTCTGTCTGTATAGATGTATACCTGCCTGTCCTTCGAAGGCCAAAATTTATAAATCTGAAAGCACACTTCATACTTGTCAACGTAGTTCAGCAAAAACGAAACAGTAGGCGTGTTTGAGGCGAACCATAAATACATAAATGAAATTAGCAGCACTGTTTTAACTAAAAATAGACGTGGGCTTGATATTTTGAGATGGCAAATAAAGAACACGCTAGAAACAATGTCGTGACCGCAAAATACAAGAAGGGCTCTCGTCCGGGCATAGACTTTATGGAGGCATTCCAAGCCCAACAGCGACAAAAGGTCCCAACTGTTGGCGCGCGAACAGTGAGAACACGGGATAATTGAATGGAATTGAGCAAATCGCCATCGAATTTATCCTAAAGGAGCGAGACGGGAGAGGGAGAGCCTGTTGTTACGAATCGATTGTGGGTGTCTGTGTGTGCTGACGCGGCGCGTGGACTTCAACAGCGCACAGCGCGACGGCACGCATTAGTAGTTTCCCGCATAGCACTTGTGTTGGGAGAGGAAGGCCACTTTCGGCGCTCATGCGACTTCAAGAATACGGTACGACCAGAACACGAGTCTCGAACATGCAGAAGCTTGCCCGAGCGGCTGACTCATCACCTCTCTGGGTTTTGCTTGTGTGTGTTCTTGATTCTAACGTGCCGTGCGCAACACGCCGAATGACTGTTTTGACCGTTGCATAGGAGACTATAGATAGGCTCCTACCCTGCGTCTGGCGCATTATAACCGAAAGGTTGCTGTGCCAAAAAACCACAACTTACTTACTTACTATAGATAGGCTATCACCCCGATGAGGGAGCAGTGAGTCGTGGGCCACCGCTGAGGACGCTTCTCTGCACGTTTGAGCTGTCATTTGTAAGCATGCCAGTGCGCTGCTACCTGTATCATCGCTGGTCTCTACTCACCATGCATTAAACAAGTCAAGTTTAGCCCCTGGCTCTTCATCGTCAGAACGGAGGCAACTCCTCTACAAGCCGCTCGTTCAGCACGCTACCAAGACATGGCGGAGGTCGGTTCTTGGATGCCTTCGACCGTGTAACAGTGTGGTGCGGGGGAGAGAGACAAGAGGCGTTTACGTGGCAGGGGCGGTAAAAGCCCGTCGTCTTTCGACGACATTTGCAGCAAAGCTAGCTGATACTCGGCCATTTTTTAACAGCGTAGCTGTTGTAGCTGGCCGTAATCTGTGGCGCGTTATAAATACCAAGAAAACGACGAGCGCTTGTGAGCGCGTGCCTCGCGGCGACCGCCGCGGGTCCTCGGTTCACGTAGTGGCTTCAGCAAAAAAAGAAAAGAGCGAAAACCGCGAAGAGCGCATCGCGTTGCCTAACAACCAACAACGGCACGCCTGGCCCAACACCTGCACAACGGAACCTCGACGTGACTCCGCGAACGGCGCATGCGTCGTGCACGTACGCGCCGCCGCTGTGCCCCAGCTATCGTCAAGAGCTACCGCGCATGTAATCCTTGGGATGAGGAACGGGACGATATCGGTGCATATGACTACAGTGACTACTACCACAGTGCAAAGCGAAGACGGAACATGTAAATAAACAATTTCAAACTTGTACAAATGCGTGCTGATGTGTCCTTCAGTGCTCACGTAGAAAGAAATCCTGCAGCTTCGCCATAGTTGATGCCAATTGCGCGACTTAGTGCAAGCTTCGCCAGTTTTTAGTTCCACCCCTGCTTCTCCTAACCCTCGAGTCCTTGGTTATTGATAGTGCCGAAAAGAGGCCGCACAAACGACCAAATATTTTTTTTTTATGTTGAGGGGAAAACGCGCGAAAGACGGGGACAATGGTCAAGGAACACGAAAACACTCGTGCTGTGCGCAACGTAATTTTGTCCATGTTTTCCGCGCTGTTTTACAACTAAACAAATTTAAACACCAATCCAAAAGGCGTGAGTTGTTGCAAAATCTTTTGTTGTAACTGCATGTACCGGCATTCAACGAAACTCTGAGAAAGTTTAGCGCTAGAGGCCGTGTGTGCAATTGTGCGAGCATCATTCCGCATCTTTTTGTTTGTTTCGCATGCGGCGTAACAACCTTGCAGAGCAATGGCCTGGCTAACATCGGCTATTTCTGCTCAACACATTAACCTCCTTTCTCCCTATCTCTCACTTCAACATATGTTCTCGTAACCTGCACATGAGAACAGAAGACAATAAAAAAAAACCGCCACCTCTGTCAGAGCGGCAATGTATCACAACGCGCGCACGGAAATAAACTTAATTTGGCGTCGCCTTTAAAGGGACAGACAACCGATTTTTGTCGAGTATATATTCTCTATCCCAAATGAAAGGGCATCACTTAAAGCACCTTGACGAGAAACGGTTTTGCTGATAACGCTCTAGAACTTTTTAAATCGAATTTTTTGATCTACGAGCCGTATGTGTCCCTCCCAAAACTAATGCTGGCAACCATGACATAGAGTAGCTCGGCAATATAATTTTGTCTGTATGCGAAATGACAAACCATATTTAAAAACTTGTTCCCAGCTAAAAAAGTTTGAATCGCAGGCTTTCCTGTTCCTCTTTGTGTTTTTTTTTTAATGCAAGGGTATATTTTGCACGAATGCGCCATCTGTTGGGATAAACGATAGGTAGAATCTGTCCACGTTGTGGAGGCGGGAAGTTCGATTCTCCCCGGGCGCGACGTTCTTTTTTTTTTTTTTAAGCTGCCGTTGGCGTATTTGGAGACTGAAATCAAATATTTTGGCAGAACAAACGCCCCTGACCCAGACAGAATCATCACAGCTCCTTCGCTGAGTCTGTTTGCTGAACGCTGCCGTTGATTCTGGGCATGGTGGCTCAGTTAGCCACACTGAGGGCAACCCAGCGGCGGCGGGCTTTAGAATTTTCAAAGTAATATTTAGAAATACATATACTATTTAAGCTTGTACAAATACTTGTGTTAAAAGGTTTTCTATACGTAAATGAACGTTTCAGCAGTTACAGTAGCTGCTAGGTTTGCAGGTCACGTGACGGGGACACATATCGTAGTGTCAAGTTTCGACACTACGAACCGCCACCCTTCCGATTTCAAGAAGTTTGCTGCCAAATTAAAATTATTTCCGCCAGTTTGTTTAAAAATTGCTTGTGGTTACCGGGCTATGTAAAACGCTGGCTTTCATATGAGCTAGAGAACATATACGCGACAAAAATCGGTTGTCTGTCCCTTTAAACCAACCCTTTCTACAACACATCAATCTTACGTAATACGTCCCCAACTATTCGGCCCCTGACCTGTCACATTTTCTCTTCTTCTAGCACCACGTATCATGAGTAAGGACTTGCCTCCCCACTCTAATAGGGTGACCACCTTCCAGCTACCAAAATGTGGAGACACGATTATGGGAGGAAGGGGGGGGGGGGGGTATAAACACTGACATTCCACAATGAAAAATTAGCTACAATAACTTCTTTTATAACTTTTGGGGACATTTCTTTTTCCAATATGAAGGGTGGGCGATACTGTATGCATCCGCGCAAGTAAATATCTCCCCTCTGGCAATGCCACACGGTGGGCCCATGACTGCCCGCTCTGTTCTCTGCACCATGCAGGCGGATACTGAAGTGCTCTGATGCAGCAGCTACTAGCCGCTCTTTGAACCACACACCCGTGTGTTCCTGCAACTCATGTCACGAAGTGGGCCACAAAGATGGGGCCATTGGCTCACTGAGCTTAAATTGATTGATTGATTGTAGGGTTTAACGCACCGACGCAACGCAGGCGATGAGGCGCGCCGTAGCGGAGGGCTCCGGGTTAGTTTTGACCACCTGGGGATCTTTAACGTGCGCCGAAATCTCGCACGCACGGGCGTTTTCTGCTTTTTGCCTCCATCAGAAAAGCCGCCGCCGCGGCAGGGAATCGAATCTCCTGGAATCGCGGTTGTCTCTGCGTGTTATGACAAATCGAGCGCGTCGCATCCCCGTTATGGCAATGCCCGCTCCTCAAGACATAAAGTTGTCATCTCTCCGTTAACCCGCAAAACGTGAAATTCTTTTTCTTTCTTTATTTCTTCCTTTCTTTTTCTCTTTCTTTCTTTATTTCTTTATCTCTTTCTTTCTTTATTTATTTATTCATTTCTTCTCTCCTTTCTTTCTTTCTTTCTCTCTTTCTTTCACGCTTTCTTTCTTTCTTCCTTTCTTTATTGTTTCTTTCCGTACATAAAGCGGAGCGGTGGCTAAAGGCTTGGAGCCTGACTTGGGCCCCTGCTCCGGTGGCATGCAGCGTGCGGGCACGGTATATTATATTGCACACTTGCAGTCGAGTGTACAAAAACAAAAAAAAAAGAAGCCTACAGAGAATACATTTGCAGTCGTGCTCCTTGAACGTTCAATGTGCGACTACTTTGCACAAAAAAGAATACAGAACCAAATTTTCACACAGGATACGGTATCAAAACACTCGCGTGTTTTTTTCGTGCAGTGCAAGGAGTGAACGAACAACAAAATTCACCCGAAACAGAGACTTACTTCAGCATAGATATCTACAATTCTGCTGCAACAATTTATTCTATGCTTCGGTAAATTTTACCAAAATGCAATTAACTGCTCTAACAGGACATTTTTAATCTGTGTTTTTGACAACCGTTGGCGAAAATTAATGTGTTTCTAAACTTTGTTCAATGAGGAGGGGATTTGATAATCTGTGTGTTGCCGGCCATTGTTTGTTCTCGTAGACAGCATTGGTCGATGTAGTCTACGCAAGTTATGTTTATGCGGCGGTACTGCTGACCCCATGAGGAACCTTAGTATTATGCGGGACATTTTTGAGGATGTTCGTTTCTCTTTGCGGAACGCAGGGACAATAGACCTAAACGAGGGACGGGTGGTCACACTACACCCCAACTCTCTCTGCCCCGTCCCCTCCCTATCCCCTGAGCAGTGGGAGGACCCGCTGAACAGCTGGCGTCACGCCGACCAAATATTCCGGGTAACCTGTTCTCTGACTGCAGCCAAGGCCCAAGGGTTAATAGATTAAGGTCTCCTCTCTTACCTAAGAACAACTACGCCATCGTAGTTTGCTTACAATAAACGATATAACGTTTATTGTTTATTGCAAGCAAACGAGGTTATCTGTCTCGTATGCACTCTCTCCCCCTGTTTATCGATCTCTGGCCTACTCAGACACGTGCCGTGCTAGAAGCACGCTGTTTTAGAAGTGGCTCGCCGAAGATACGCTGCGCGCGTGCTGCGTATCGCCGACGCTTTATCGCCACCGAAGCAGCACAGGACGAATCGGGATGCAAGCGCTTCCTTCCGCTTTTGACCGGCTGGTTCTTTGGGATAACGCCTCCGAAAACTGGATGAAATTGAAGCAGGGCATTCAACTCTACTTCAGAGCCGCAGGAAAATAGGACACAAAGGCAGATGTGGCTGCGGTATTTCTGCATGTCGCGGTACAGGAGGCAACCGACAAGGACAACAGCTCGCGCAGGACGAGCAACACGACTTCGACGTAATTCTGCAAAGTTTGGCAAGGGAAAGTACTACAATCCAATCCAATACAATACAATACAATGGTAAGTACTACACCCTGCAGCGCACGTAAACGCTATAAAGGTATGCTTCTGGCTCTTGGCTCCAACACGACGATGAGCCGTTCGAGAAGTTCGTGTGGAATGTGCAGATGAAACCCAAGCATGTGATTTGGAGACCTAAGAAACTCAGCGGTGCGCGAGCAGTGCAGGGGTGAGACAGCTGAATCAGAATCGAAAGCAGTTTTTGGAGCAGCGAAATCTTGATTTTGGAGCAGAAGAACATTGAATTGGAGCAGAAGAACATTTATATGTCACCTTAGGAGCCTGAAAAAATCAAATTTTTGGCAACTCACGGGGGAAAAGTTCGCTTTTTAATCGGTTTTGAACGTACATAACACTGAAACAGCCTCTCAATAAAGTTTTTTTATACCAGAGTATCACAAGGTACGAACTGCAACATTTTTAAATTCTTAGGTTCTATGCATAGATAGAGGAGTGCCGTTGAGAATATCGAATTGAAAAACTAAGCAATCGTAAGGCATTTTTATTATCATGTAAATCCCGAAATTGTTATTTTTGTAATCCCAGACTCGGCTTTACGCACAAGTGTAGAGCCACGCCAAAAGCTGCGCAAAGCGAGGTGATAGTCGTCGCAACCCACCAGCCCTCCCATTTAAATCCCCAAGGTGCACGTTCACTACGATCATAATTTGAGTAACGTTGGTATGTCTAGCCGCCTCCCTCTTGGCATTAAATTTCCCTTCAGATAAATGAACCATTATTACTAGCGTGAAATAATAGCCCGTCCCGCTATCCTTAACATTTTGCGGCGATGTAGCCTGCACCGCTGCTTCTGCAGCGTCGATCGTCCCATTCCCGCCACTCGCAAGCTCGCTGTCAAAGGCAGCAATAACTGAGCGTTTTATAACAGCGCAATGAGTCCGAAATTTCACTTCAAGCACGCGCTGGCCTCACACTAAAAGCGGAAACACAGTGAATTCGTAGGCGCCATGTTGTTTTTGATAAACTCCCGTCTTCCTAGTCGCGCAACTCCCCGCAACAGATCAAACGACTAAATGTAAACCCAGCTACCCCCATAACTAAAACCAAGTTATAAATAGGCGAAGAGCACTCTGCCTGGACCACAGGCAACTGCTTCGCCCGGCGGCCACGTTTTCACATCTTCACCACGCCAAGATGGCGGCGCCCAATAATGTCGTTCCGGAGATACGGCACTTCAAAAAATTGCCGTTTTTTCATCAACTTTAACAACTGGTTTAACGCCTCAGTACACATAAGTATTTTTTCTACAGGACTTTGCAATGGTTTTCGATGGGAAAACTGTAAAAACGCACCGAATATAACATGTGCAACCCGACATCGTGACTTTCGAAAAAACTATTTCGGGGACAATTTTATGGCGGTTTTTTTATTGAATGATCAATCAATTGAACCTTCACAAACACTTGGGGGTGCTGGAAAATAATTCCGTCAGTAAGCATTTTCCCCCACTGAAACTGACGGGAGCGTTAAAATCGTTGGCTCTCAGGCTGTTCTGGAGCAGTTTGGCGCAATTTTTGCAATTTTCAAGCTTTTGGAGCAGCCTGCCGCAGGAAAACAAATTTGTATCAAATCTGCGCAATATGCGCAGCTGTCGATCGTCTCACCCCTGGCAGTGGGAAAAAATACAAACAGATAAGAGCCAGCCTGTTAAGAGAAAACGATCTGAGCCTTTCAAACAAGGCTGGCGTAATACGAAACAGGGGCGAGTCACGCTGCAAGATGAGGCCTCCCATCCGAGCACGTTTTGCAACTGGTTGCCAGACGACATACCGAAACATGTGTTTCATGGTCATCACAAAACGAGCATATAGTTTTCGTTTTGCAACAGGTTCCACCCATCTAGAAGATGTCCATCATAGAAAGAGACTTACGGAAACTGCTGCAAGCATAAGCGTTTTGCGTGCGCTTCGAGGCGAAATAAAATGGCGAAGGTGGACGGGACCAAGGAGGTTGGACGGGACCGACTTCTATACTTTTGCGGTACAAATCTCCGGGACGCGACCGACGCGACAGGACTGCGTTGTCCGCGATCGAATCGAACACAGACGCCCCTGGCGACGGAGTGACGAAACAGTGTGTGGATGTGTCTTTCACGTTTGGCTTCTCATCCTCCCTACGCCGTGCGAAGCGCGCTGCCCCGATGTAAACGGAAATGACTGGCTGCCGTATACGGTGGAAGATGCTGGAAGTAAGCAATGCCCTGGTTACGTTCTGTTGGAGGGTTTTATCGAGAAAACGATTAATCAGCAAAAGTTGCCGGACAACGCGCTCATCGTACTCAGGGAAGCGGCGGTCATCGCTTGCCATGTGGAACACGTTAATGCATACTTTTGTTTTTACCGTTAGCAGTTTTCTCCCCGATGAGTGCTATCAGCCTTTGGGAACGGCGCAGGGTGCTTGGTTGAAGGTGACGCGGTTGTTATTCGCGACAAAAGCAGGCTACATAAAAATAAGTAAGGACGGTCGGCGGGCCGGCGCACGCTAAAGATTTGCCACACCATTGTAAACATTTCGCGTGTGTTCTTCTGGAAAGAAAAAAAAATAATTGTTCTACCCAGCAGCCGCGGTGTCATCGTCCGTTAATTCAATTGAGGTACGCGCCCGCCCTGTCGTCTTTCCTGTATCGCGCGTTTCCATGTACTACATCATTTCAGACTGGGCAACACTTTAGCGCCAGGTACAGAGGTATCGCGGCCACCCCAGGCAGAAAGGAAACGGAGAAGCAGCGCCTGCCGTAAGTGTGAGGGGGAAGGAGGCACGGCGTCTTCTCCCAGAGCGTCGCCACGGCTCAGTATGTATTTCTACCTCCCCCTCACACTTACGCCAGGCGCATCTCCTCCGTTTGTGGTTCGTCCGAACCACTTGACATTTGCGCGGGAGGTTCAAACGCGATTTGCAACAACGTGCTCGGCGGCAGCGAAGCCCTGCGAGATAACGGCAGAGTAGCGCGCGCCGCCGCGCGTTCGCTGATAGCGCGATCACTTCCTGAGACGCAGCAGATGTGCGCCATGACCGAGGAGACTGCAGCTCGCGCTGCGCACAAATTTCATATTATGGAGTATAGTAATCATCATTGCGATTTTTTTAAAACCACAATACGAGTCACAACGTGAAACGAAACTTCAATTGCATTCTTCCTTCACAAAGTGTTCTGCAGAGTGTTTCGCTACCGAAAGACGAGACACGCTGCTCTCGGAAGGGGGTGCGCTTCCGTCGGCGCCATAAAAGTGCAAGTAACGCTTGCTTCACCTTCGCTGAATTTGAAGTACAGTGGGACGCTACCAGGCGTTTCCTGGGTTTGCACCTGGAGTAGCAAGCTCCGTTAAAACAAAAACGCCCGCGCATCGACATTTTGGCGCACGTTAAAGATATACCCAGGTGGTCAAAATTAATCCGGAGCCATCCCCTACGGCGCTCCTCATATCCCAGATGTCGCTTCGGCGCGTAATACAACCAAAATTTGCGAATTTGAGCGTGGGCGAATTGAATGCCGCGGCGTTTTCTCTGCGTGCATTAATCCCAGAACTCTCTGCTTTCCATAACCGTCCAATTGGACAGAGAAGATAGCCGATATGACAAGAACAGACAGGTTAGTAAAGACGAGGTAACGCCCTTTCCTTATCAAACAAGATTTCTCGGCGCGGCATACAACATAAGAAGCAACAGGCGTTAAGCTTGAAAACCGGGGGAACTGCAGCCGCGGCCATGCGCTGTTAACAAGCGAATCCCAAGACATACTTCGGGGCAATATAAGATGTTATGTATTATATTGCCGCGAACCATACATTGGGTTTGTTTATTTGTGTTTTGCTTTTACCGCCCGGCTGCGCCGGTCTGTGTTATCTCTGCGCCTAGGGAAGCGCGTGTTCCATTCTTTTTTTCTGAGCCGCAATGTGTTATCTGTTGTGATAGGGAGAGCATTCCGATCTAACGTGAACGCCCAGAATAATCTTCTTGGATCTACTATGTTCTCGATGTGAATCGACGTTTCGAGAACCACGCGCGCCGAAAGATAAAAAGCCTGCAGTGCGGACGCCGGGGCATTCGATTCTGCGACGCTCGCCGACGCAAGTCACTTTGTTGACCGCTGCTTCGCCGCCTCTGTATTCTTTTGAGTTGTTAGGGGAGCACAAGTTCGCTCCAATAAACTTGTTTCTCCTTCAAGACAACTGTGACAATATATACACTCTTAAGAAAAAGGGTGGTGCATTTATTAACAGAACACTACCAGTTATTTGTCACAGCATCCACTAGGTACTTGTAACTGGAGGTATAAATGTAGCTCTTGTAATTTTACTAACTGAAGCAGGTAGTAAGCGCCAGTACGTTCAGCAGGAATGTTCCAGTGAATAGATACATGGTTTTACTAACTCGTCAGACATAACCTATAGTAAACAGCGCGACGTTAATCTGGTGTGTACACACTAAACATTTTTACACACCTGTTGGCCGAAAATGGCACAAAAATCTTGCCCCATGGCACACACCTTTAAAGGAGCCATAAGAGAAAATACAACTTCGTTTAATTTGGAAGAACTAGGATTCAGTATCTCACTCAGCTCCATTACAGCCACAAAATATGTTTTTTAACGAAAAAAAAGCAAGTACTCAAAACTCAAATTTTGCGCCACAGTGACGTGTTATGAGCAAGAATGACGTCATACGGGCCAACAATAAAACAATTTTCAGCGCGTTAACTGCACGTTAGCATTCAAGTGATGCGGTCAAATGGAACTAGAGGCCCCATTACAGACGCCCAGTCATGTGTCGTCGCGACAGGTGAGTTAGGCGCCCGCCAATCGCACAAACAAGGTTCCGTGACGCCATAGAAAAGTTGCGGGAAATTGGCTAGGGGGTCGCGACTGCTTCAGACGTTTTCTTCAATATCTCCGTTATTTGTTCGAAGATTGCGATGATATTGGTATCATTGTTGTCGGGACTAAGCAGTCTTTCTAACAAACCCAAGTTGTATTTTGTCTTCATGGCTCCTTTAAAAGGTGTTTTATCTAAAGAAGGATATCAGGATTAAGAAGGCTGTGCTTGTGAACACCCTAAAGTAAGGGTGTGGGCAGCGCAGCTAGGCGTGACAACGTGGATCGGCTGAGCGCGCAGCACGACATAGACACATTCAACGCACAAACATCACACTTATAGGGGCCCAAACCTGGAGTTTGCCCAGAGATATTAGTCGTTGAGATACTAGGCGAGATGCCCTTTTTTTTTTGCCGTAGCGACCGAAAACGGAAGTTCTGGGTTGGCGATTGATAATCTCACCTATTGCTAGAGGAGCGTTTTTGCACGTGCACGGAAATGCGCGATGCGTTGAATCGATGCTTGCTTGGCTCCAGCGGCGGTGAACACTGTATTTTTTTTTTTTTAATTTCCCTCCCTCCGTCGCCGCGACAAACCGGCGTTTGCAGAGGGCGGGAAAAAGTTCACCATAAAAAGAAGACGGCGAAGACTTGACCACTGGGATCTCTCTCTCTCTCTCTCTCTCTCTCTCTCCTCTTCTCTCTCTCTCTCTCTCTCTCATCTCTCTCTCTCTCTCATCTCTCTCTCTCCTCTCTCCTCATCCTAGTCTCTCTCTCCTCTTCTCCTTCTCTCTCTCTCTCTCTCTCTCTCTCTCTCTCTCTCTCTCTCTCTCTCTCCACATCTAACACGACCTAACCGCAGTACCCTAGAGTCTGTGAAATGAGCCTGTGTTTTTGCTTGGTTTTAGAGACCGAGGGCGAGTCCATCTTTGGCTAGAGGGGACGCGATACCGGCCTACAGGCACTCCATGACCGCTTGGGGCCAACACATCCATCTTGCCATTAAATCCAACGAGCAGAAACATCCAATTTCATGCCGTTACATTCACCGTGTCAGGACATCCAACCTGCTATTACATCCAACGAGAAAATATATCCAATTTTGCAGACGCAAGCAGACGGAGCGGTGCTGGCCCGGCCGTTAGAGTCATGAGGGCATTTTTTTTTTTTATGCGGTCACTTTTAGCAGCCCCATTGCCATTTTTGTTAAGGTGTTACGTGTTACCCTGTTTCTTCGGGGTGTGCTTTTTGCTGGCACCCAGAGCGAGTTCTTTGAGGCAATGATCGTTGCGGCAAACGCGTACCTTCTAACGCAGGTCCGTCCGTCTAAAACAACCGTAAGCCGACTAAGAATTTAGTGCGGAAGAAGAAATTTTACCCTTTGCCCGGTGTTCGGATTCAGTGCCGTGGGTGTGGTGGTTGCTGTGAAAATAGCCGTCTTGTGACAGCCTATTCTGAGCTCTTCAATGCTTGGAATATTTGGACTTATGCGAACGTTCAGGCTGGTTAACGGTAAAATCGGAAGCTTTTGTGTTGTTTTAAAGTGTTGTCTGTGAATGCACGCTAGCTCTATCACTTAATTTTATGCCTTTACTTATGAAGGCAACGGTTTGTGCAGCGTAACAATTGCTTTATATTGAAGATCACTGCGTTCTTTCTCTCACGCATTGTGTGTATGGAACGCGGTGCAGCGTGCGGGCAAAATTTAGTGGCATTCCCATGTGGAATAAATTTGTCATGTGTGTATTGCTGATGACCCAACAAAATCAATAAAAATTATTCCGACGTGCCGTGCCATAGCGTAATGAGTGTTCTTCGCAAAGAGATTGGTATAAGCTATTACCTTAGCCTGTACGGGATTTCTTTTGGTAACGATAAAGAAAGCATTGCGTTGGTTTTCCCCTTGTTCGCATGCGGGTGGTGGGAACGTTGTAGTGTACTGTAGCGGCGCAGACGACATTCCTTTGAATTCACCGGTTCGCTGAAAACTGCACAAATGACGGTTCCTTCACTTAACATCACGGGGCATCGTGCACGGTACCTGGTTTGGAGGGTTGGATGGACGCCTGCGCGTCAAAATCAAAAGAAAAAGAAAAACGTCCAAAAAACAAAATAAAAAAAAAGGAAAAAATGTTGCATCGAGGCTGCTGCATCGCTTTGAAGCGTGCTTTGGTCGCGGTTTTCGTAGTCCGGCGAGGCATTCACACGTATCGCCGTTTGAAGATCGAGGTTCATTGACATATCCATGTCAGTGAACCTCGTGAGCATGTCGTGCGTGTTTAGTCGTCGCTACCAATTCCAAAGGCGGTCTCTGAATACGAGCATTGGTAAGGAAGGGGACGTGAATACGGGCCAATTACCACATGACTGAAATCATGACAGGCTGCGAGCGGTCGCACCTTTAAACAACACGGAAACAGGCGTGTTGAACATGGACAAGCCATGGTATGTCCCGTCCATGTTTGCGCATTTCGTCCGCGGGCCGCGCTGTTGACCGGCGCCAGCAGCGCCACCTGTCCTAGGTTCGGGCCCCTATACCACAAATAAATTGAGCAAGAAAACCAACGGGATGCACGGGGAGAGCGAGAATAACTTAGTTACCTTATAAATACATCTAATCTTGTTGCTTTTACAGCCAGCAGCGGAAAAACCTCTGATGGAGCCGGTGGGCTTGTCACAAGAATACAATATTTTAGCGATAATTTTGGAATTATGCATTTTAATGTGAGTATATACAAGTCAGCATGTGGGTTTGCAGAAACTTTTTAATCATGAGGTGGAGTGAGAAATGTGGAAAATGTCCAATAAGTCACGTAATTTTGTTAGTATCGATGAATTTTAGTATCAAACAAGCAGCAGTTACTAACTGCATGGTCTAGACTAGTGACGATAACACTTATGGTCCAAAACCCACGTACCGTTCTGCGGTGTAGTAAAGTTCGTAATAAGTTAGTAAATACAGTTAATACTGCCCTTTTACTAGCTCTTTAGTTAAGAGTGTAGATTATTACATGTGCCTTACTGCACTCGCTGCTAGGCTGACCTGTCTCCGCTGTTATTAAAGTTTTCTGCTTAACTTCTCCGACCTGCTCTTTTCGCCGCCACGCAACACTCCGCGGAAAGTAATAGCTTGAGCCCACGTTTGGCTCTTCGCACTGCATGCGCTCTCGCGTTCCGCGCCTGCAGCGTGGGCCGTTCCAAGCCAAAAATAAATTGTATTACCAAAAAAACAGAACCTTAAATGTTAAAAAAAAACGTCAGTTTATCCGTGCCTTTCATAACATCCAATATCGAGCGTCGAGAAGTAATATGAGATTTATTCAAGCGAAAAAATTGCGTGGTTATTCGGGCCCCGGTTACGTAATTATTTAATTGGAAAACTGCGGAGACCAGTTTTACCACGGCTGCAACTTAGCAAGTACATTTGCTATTCCATGGTTTTGTAACCGAGTGGTGTTTGACTTCGTTTTGTAAGGCTGCGATCAAACCTGACATTTCCTTGCGCTGTAAGATTTGAAAAGAAACAAGGAACAAAAATGTCAAGAGTGGTGCAGTCGTAACAGAAAACTTGTGCTTACTGAGAAACTTTGCTCGCAACACTGTAACCATGCCGGTCACTTTGCACAAATCTAACTGAAGTTGAAAAGTTGAGCGTTAATGGTTTCATCAGTAACCTTGATATAATCAGACTTAAATAACTGATACGACAGCACTATCTACAATACCTGCATCCGATGTCACTAAAATCGGACCAGACTACGCGTGCACCCAAGTCAATATCATTGAATGATTTGCATTTATGTCTACCCGTGCACTCATTAGAATTAATACATTTAATGTGGCCTTCCTAATACAATGTATGACAAGCGTCTGTAGTGAATCTCCGAACAGTGCAGAGCCGTTAATTTTTCAGAAGCATCACGCAAATGCAAGCACTGCCCCTGCAATTCGCAGAGAATTTATATTGTATATTGCCTTCTTGACCCATTTAAGTATCTCTATGATTAAGTCAATGGCAACACAACGGTAACCGTCCATTCCGCGCGTTAAAACAGCCGCTATAAGTGATCATTGCCGAACATTATTGCGGTAAATAGCAGCACACCACTGGCATATTTATTGAATGTTAACTGGAGTATAACGTAAGCGCCAACATTTCTATGCGTAGAAACTTTCGTATCATCATCGCTGCAGCACCGATGACATCATCATCATCATCAGTGCCGATCATAGGAGTCAACTGCGCATGCGTCCCCATTTCCCGTACAAAAACAGCGCGCCCGAAGCAATCGGTGTCTGCCACACCCCCCGCATGCGCGGACAAAAAAACATTGCTTGGTATTCCGACAACTCCGTCTTTCAAGAAAATATTGGCGCTCTTCTCATGCGCTTGGGAAGTGCTTTGGCATTCCCTTGACGCCGGCTAAGTTACAATGATCGGTGAAAGATTAGGCGGCCGCGCAGCTCCCAGCAGTCGCTTTTGTCAAGGCATTCAAGCGCTTGTCACAATTCGCAGCGCGACCCTTCTTCCTATTTATTAGAAAATTTCTAGGGTCGCGCGAAGAGTTATACAATGTCATCTCGCGCCATCAAGCACTGCATCCGCTTATTGCATTAGTGTTTCGGGACCCTTGTAGCGACAGAAAACAAAAAAAGACGATGCATTTGCCGGGTACCACGCGCACTACCGCGTGCGCACTGCACGAATCTGCGTTGCTCCGGGGCCTCGGAAATACATTTCGAGCAAATGAACTCGATTCCTGAATACAAAACTACGCACGATTGCTAAGCTGGCCCGAGTTTGCCTCTTAAAATATTTTTAGGCGTACCAATAGTGTCTAGAGTCACACAGTTTGCAGTGCGCGGGCATGTCAACGCAAAGGATTAAATTCACTTGTAATTCACATAGACTAGCTGCCACAACGAAGCTCTGGGTGACTCACCGTGCAGATTTTTGTACCTTGAGTGCATGCCTCGTGCATCCGATAAGTGGAAGTTCGTTGATATTGATGTCACCGAAGGTCCCCGAGCAGACAGAACTGTCGAAGGCATATTCTTTTCTTTCTGCAACGAAGCTCTCCGGACGACGCCTTGTTGTCGAGTGAGAGCTTCTTTAACTGCACGCGATGAGGCGCGCCGGTCGCCAACGATCTGGTTTTCCCCACGGCGTGCTGCAGTATGGTGGCGCCATCTGCAAACGATAAGCTGAACGATTGTTGCGGTTGAAAATCAGTGGCATCTGCGATTTCTCTTTTCTTGCAAGCTGTTACTTTATCTTTCAGTTGGCTTTCACTTTCTGATCTCTAATGCAGATCTATAGCTACTGCTGTTTTTTTTTTTTCCTGTTCTGTCGCTCTTATTTCTCTCTCACCACTTGTTCTCGTCGCGCGCGGTAAATACAAACACAAGTTGTTTTAATTCCACATTTGTTGTTTTTTTTTTACTTTGCTCTCGGTGTGTGTTTGCAATAAGGAAACGAGAGAGAGAGAGAGAGAGAGAGAGAGAGAGAGAGAGAGAGAGAGAGAGAGCAGCTTGCTTTGTTTTCGCAGTTTCAGAGGAGCCGACAGCAGCGGTAACGCGAGCATGGCCCCGAGGGAATCGCTCCGACCGAGCTCTGCCTTCTCGCTCTTGCTCGTCTACTTTGAGAGAAAGCTTGGAGGTGTTGCTACGTGCGTGCTGCTGTCGTTCTCACTTCATTGCTTTCCTTTCGTTGTTTTTTTTTTTTTTTTTTTACGTGTCCAGCGCGTTTCGTTGCTGCTCTCCTGTATCCCTGTCTTTTTAGGTTACACACCTTTATTTTCATTCTTGACGGCGCCGATGTAACACGCACCTTGTTTGCAAAGCAGTTTCTCCCGACCACTAGGAGGGCTGTCGCCGGCCGTTCGGCTGCTGTCGCACCCGCTTGACATTTATTTACCTCACCAGGGTACTTATTCTATTGCCCACGAGATCTTTTCGAAGCAATAGTTTTACCTCCTGAAGGTCGTGTTCTCTTTTACATTGAGACAGCACCTCTTGCCAGATGTCTCTCTCTCTTTATCTATCTCTCTCGGAAGTACTGAGGGTCGGACAGACTCGACCCCCCGTTAATAATGGCGCCCAGCGCAGCAGGTGCGCCCCGTGCCAAGGTGAGCATTTTCCCCCCATCCCGCGAAACGCGCTGCGCACGCTCAGGGGCGTCCACCAGCGGGCCAACACCTACCAGGGTCAAACGCGCACGCGCGCGCGACAGCCATCATTGTTTTGCCTTCTTTCTTCCTCGCCTTCACTCACCGCCACTTCGTTTCGCGCAGTCGTCGTCGGTTCCAACGCCGCGCGCAACCACAAGCCCGCATTCATTCGCCCGCGGCAAAATCCAATGAAAGACTCCTCCCGGCGCCTTTGATCGCGAAGCCCGCCGCCTCTCCACATCGCGAAGAGGACAGCCCCGCGAGAGGCGAAAGTGCCGTCGACAGCGCCCTCAGCCGCCTCGCTCGCCGTGATGACGGCCTTCTCTCGACAACTACGCCGAAGGCAGCTCACTGTGTAGCGATCGTCTGCGCATCGACCTCGTTGAGTGACGTTCGCGCGTGGCTTTGGCCCTGGTCTCTGGGTGTCCGCTAGGTCCGAAGCTGTCGCAGGCGTCCTCTTATCTGGGGTACCTCCCTCTCTCAACAATGCGGCGCCCACAACGTGCGCGACAGAGCGTCGGTTCTGTATTCTCTTCCCTCACATGAAAGTTTTGTTGCTTTCCTCTTTCTTCTTTCTTTTAGCGCTTAGTTTTGCCACTCTGGTCGGCTCTCCGGGATCAGTGAGCCCTCCGCACCAACGGTTTCGCCTTCGTCGGCACTGAACCCTCGCCGGTTTAATTTATTTGAAGAGGCAGAATATATGGCCGTTCGGATGAGCTCTCCGCTCGTCGGACGCGCCCTCCACTTCTCTCTGCTGGGTCTTGCTTCGACTCCGGAACTGTTTTCTTTTCCGCTTTCTCTGTCCCTCTGGGCCTCCGTTGGCCCCGCTGATCTGCCTGCTTCTGCCTGCTTCTGCCTCCACCGTTGTGTAGGGGACCAGGGGTTGCAGTGACTCTGGCGAGTTTCTTTTTTGCTCCCGCCTTGTCTGAATCGCACCGACCTGCTTATCCTTCGTGTGTCGGCACCGTCTCCACGAAACGTTTGTTGTTGTTCCGGCCAAAACCGCTCGCTCCTTTTTTTTTTTTTTTTCTCCCTGGTTCCGTCGTTGGTAGCTGGTAGCGTCACTAAATGCTACGGCAGGGCGGTAGCCAGAAATTTATTTCGGGGGGAAGGGGGGGGGTAGGTTTATGGTCTACAGAAGAGAGGATTTTTGCCGAAAGAAACACTGAGCCGCGCTTGCACGTCGCCTGGAAAAAATTGCGGAGGGGGCTCGAACCCCCATATCCCTTCCCCATCCCCCAACCCCTCTAGCTGCGTCCCTGGTGGTGGGTATTGGTGGTGGGCTGGCACCGCCATAGATTGTCAGCGTTCCCTCTGCGTATTGAAAACTTTGTGGGGAGCTCAGGGCTTGTCTTCCGTCCTACATTGCAGGCCTCCCCCTCGAGTGCTGTTATACTTCATCGCGCTACCATCGCGCTACCGCATTTTTTATTGGGTGTGGCTCGTATGGCGCGGTGGCCGCGTGTGTCAGCAGTAGTAGGGCTTACGCAGTGCTGGATTGGCTAAGGTTGGTGCAGCGCAGGGACTCGTCGCACAAGGAAGGGGAAGAGAGAGGGAGAATAAGTAAAGGAAAGGCAGGAATGTTAACCAGGCTACGGCCTAGTATGCTATCCTGCACGGGGGAAAGGGGAAGAACGAGGAAAAAGAGGAAATAGAAAAAGAAGGGGAAAAGGTACGGACAGAGCGTGGAGTGGGTGCCCAGCCGGTAGGACACTATAGACATTGTCTAAAGTTCAGACAGTTCGTAGAGAGTAGGCTTGCGCTACAGTCTTTGTGGGAATTCCGTCGTTTTGAGGAAAACACAGGAGCGCTTTTGTCGGCCTTGTCCGCAGACGACGGAGAAGACCTAGCTGGTCCAGGATGTCTCCTCAGAGAACGGGCGCCGAGAGGTCTAACTTTCGTAGAGGTCGCCGAGAGCTGGCCTGCGTTCGGTTGGAAACCGTGGACAATCCGCAGAGTACATGTCGTATGTGTCTCCTGGTGTTACACACGACTTCGCACGCCTCACTGCTGCCATTCCAATCAAATAGGAGTAAGCATTTGTGAATGCCGATTTTATTTTTTTTTTACTCCAAGCCAGAGGCGACAAGAATGTGTGCTCAGATCGTGGTAAGGCCAATGGGGGCAATCGCAGAGACATGGCGGGTCTTTGGTGTTTCACAGAATCTCTGTTCATAAGGTCATGATTCCAATTAAATAGGAGTAAGCGCAGGTTTTGGAGAGTCGCAGAAGATCGCCCATCTGGATAGCGGCAATAGATATGGTCTCAGTGGTGAAGGGCACAACGATCGGTGCTGCAGCCGTGGAAGTGGTAAGATGGGCTGAAGATTGGAAAATCCAATGGACATAGGGGAACAACCAGAACTAGGCGGAGCCGGGAGATCTTGGGTGCACTCACTGTATCGAAATAAATGCTTAGCTGAGCAAGTTTTAGAGTTGGAAAATCTTGCTTCTTTGTTAGCGGCGTGATCCTGGATGCTAGATGCGTCGTACACCAAAGTCCGTTTTTTGGTGTGCCAGTGGCGGCCTCAGCGAAGGCGTGCGGCAGCGTGTTTCATGTTTTCTCGTGATGTTGGAAGCTGATTTGAAAGACGCATGGGGGCGTGCAGCGATGTTGACCGACCCGCTGGTTAGGTGCACGGTGAGCAGTGTTTCAGGCATTGTCGCGTATGCCTTGCAGCTGGGTATAGGGGTCCATCACGGCGGCACAGCAATGGTAGCAGGCGCAGGTTTTGACCGTCGGTAGCCCAAGGCGTGTAGGAAGGGGAAGGGGGTCCCTCTTGTGAAGTTTGTTCAACTTGGAGTTGCACAACAGATGGCGGTAAGTTCTACGTGGAAGTGGTAAGATGGGCTTGATTTTGAATTCTGTGGAGGCAGGCTGTACTTGGTCGTTTGTAAGGAAGGGGAAGGGGGTCGCCGTAGATGTTGTTACCGCTGAAGGGGCGGTGTAAATATGGGTGCCCTGATGGCAAGATGGCGCTACGTGGATTGTGTTCGCTGCCACTGTTTCGATAGATGACTCAAGCCAATTGCTTTATCCGACCGACGTCGGGACAGCACCTCTAGCGTGTTATTGATTGCGTCGTACTTCACCATTCAGCGGCCTCAATTACCAGGCCAATGTAGTTGGATGGCAGCGATTCGAAACCGTTTTAACCTTTGCGAGCCATGGTCTTTTCGTTTATTGATTGGAGACCCCCGCAACCACTAGCTTTGGGGCGCCCGTGCATTCGAGGTGCCTAATATGAGCGTGCTGCCAAATAGCCAAACACCCCCCACGGCTCTGCACATGGTAGACCCCCGCAACCACTTCCCCCGTGCGCTTCTAAAACTGCCCCAAGATACAGGCAGGCTCACCGTCTACATTAGGGCCCAAGGCATGCTGGCCAGCAAGATCGCGCCTCTGGTATAGGGGACTCACTTGAGAGACGTCGGGACAACGATATCTTCACCATTCAGTCGTGACCAATTTCAACCGTTTTAGCAAACCTCAGCTACCATATCGGATTACTGACTGGCCAACCAACGAGTCTATCTTCAGCTGGTCCACCGGGCCCGCCTGGCCGCCACATTCTAGGGATTCTTAAGGGGACCAGCAGTAAGACGACACTCGTATAGTTTATTCCCACTAAAGTTTACACCTTCTCATCCTCCTTTTCATCTCCCCGACTTCCCAACCACTCCTTCAAGCAGTGGAGGACTACCCTGGCCAGCGCACAACCGATACCTCACTCAACCTGGTGACCGGAGCGAGGACAGCCAGTCGAAGACAAAGAATCCCGGACTACAGATGCCTTTCACGGGGCAAGGCGCCTGCCCGGCAAATAAAGTTTTGTTCTCTCCCGCTCCTCCCTCTCTCTCGATCTCTCTCTCTCGCTCTCGCGCTCGCTCGCTCGCGCGCGCTGAGCTCGCTCTCTCTCGCGCTCTCTCTCTCGCCTCTCGCTCTCCTAGAGGGATCTATCGATCTATCGAGCTATTATCTAGCTAGCTAGAGAGCGATCTAGCTATCTATCTAGCTATCGATTATCTATCTCTATCTATCTATCTATCTATCTACTAGGATCTATCTATCGATCTATCGACTATATATCTAGCGAGCAGCTATAATCTATCTATCTATCTATCTATCTCAATAAAACGAAAATATGTAAACCACTGGCTGTAAGCTAGAGTTAACAATGTCTGTTCTGAAGGATTCAGGCATCTATATAGTGTCTCGTCATTCGCCATCTAGCCCTGTATCATTCCGGCCACGTACAACCATGTCGGAAAGGAACGCCATCTTACTTAATGATGTGCGCAACCTGAGTAGGATCAGGCAGTTGTGCTGCCATGATGGTGATTACCACGAAAGGTGTATTGAGGGAATAAAGAATACGGCACCGCCTCAACCAATCCCTATAAGAAGGAAGATAAGAATAGAAATGTCTAAATGAAAAGTAATGAGCTGCCTGTATGCAGTGAGGGTATCTGGCCTTGAAGTGAGCTGGAAATGCGACAGTTATATATACTACTACTTGTTAGCGTCGCGCAGGTACCGAGCGTTTCGGCTCAAATTTCGTCAAAATATGAGTGGATTTTTCACGCTGGAGGGAAACACGCGTCACCAAACGATGTTTACCATGACCCAAAAGGAAGAAAATTATCCCGACCCACGTCTCATCTTGGGGCTTAGCAACCGTGACACCGACACCCATACACCTTGCTGTTGTCCTGCGATAGAACCACGGCCTTTTATACTACACGGCGGGCTGTAGCACTATGCCAACACAGCAATTATTAAAGCGAAAGCTTTCTTGGTGGTACCGATGGCGTCCACTGAAAAAATTACTGCATTTCCCCATAGGCCGGTTGGTTGACCTAAAAGCTCTGACAAGATCTCTGGACACACGGCGCGTGCGTGAATCCGGGCTTCCATTGTGTCAATACGGCTACTTGGAAATTGCAGAAAAGAGGCGGCTTGTAGGTGAGAGAACACACGCATTGATCACGAAGGAGTACTATAGTAGACCTTTGTTTCATAAACCGCATATCGGTATACGTTTAGATCGTTCGATGCGTTTACTTAGTGTGCGAAAAATCGTCGCATGGGTTTGTTCTTCGTTTGTGATTTGGGTCATTGAAGGCTAGCTTGACGATCGATTGGATGCAACGTTGGACGGACCTTTAGCGAAAGTTTTGGAGCCCATTTGACGCAGTTTTGATGTGAGGAAGCTACCGCGCTTTCCTCATCTTTTTTTGAGAAGGGATGGTAAAGTTTTTTATGCGTAAGCGTAAGAGGCTCGAGCCGGTCGGACTAATTGCAGTAATGAGCGAAGCTTCCGGAGTGGAGCAGCGCGCCTGTACAGTTTAAAGGGCCCATGAAGACAAAACACGAGTTTGTGTTATTCGAAAGATTTCGTGTTTTATAGTGCCCTCAGTGCTTGTCCGGATGCAAACGATGTTTTATTCACTGAGAAATTAATCAATTTAGGTTAAAATTTTGATTTTTCCGCTAAATCGTGTGTTTTCGTGGTCTGCAATGACATCACACGAACCGACCGCTCTGCAGCCGATTCCGAAGCCCTGTTTACCGTTAGTGAACCTAGATTGCCTAGATGGCGCCACTATACCGCGGGAAGTCGTTTTTTCTGCCTTTGGTTGTTTTTGACCGTATTTTAACCGGCTTGTTTTGTTCAGGGAGAAAATATTTGTTTCGTGAAACATAGTGGTCCCTCGACAAATATGGTCACGTATGATACCGTTGCTTGCGCCAATAGGTCAGTGTCGTCTGAGACAACCCCAAAGCCCTACAGTCCTGTTCAGCTAAACCAAGCACAGTGCGCGCAGTGCCAACAGCAGTGCGCATCGGTACTTCTATGTTTACGTGTACTTTCGTAACTTTCACTGTTTGTCCCACCATTCTGAGTGCTTTAAAAAGAATGTGCCCTAAATTTAAGCGCAAATAGCTCGTTCGGCAAGCTTATAAGCTCTGCCTGATTTGCGTTTGCTTTTGCCGGCTTCGTTATCGCAGGCTGGTATGACCATCATAGGTTCTGTTGCGGGAAATGAGCGAGTGTGTCGCATGGCCATTCCCTTTTTTCTTTATTTTATAGCTTATTTGAGCGAAGTTTACGTTAAAAGTGGTGTCAGTATGATTCTAGCGAGGCAATATTTTGAATGAACCAAACTTGTGTTTTGTCTTCATGGCCCCTTTAAGAGCATGACGTCACCGGCAGAGAGCCGGTGCAGGCACCGGAACGTAAGCCACGGCCGGACAGGGAGTCGAGTCCGGCCGTGCGTTAGCGCGCCGTATGCAAAAGGATAGCGTCGCGTGGCCCGCGTAGCGTGGAGTGGCGTGGCGTGGCGTGGCGAGCTTTAGACCTCGTGTCGGTGCGGTGGATGAAAGGACATAAAGAGTGAACGCACCGGAGGTGTCTCAAAAGGGCGCGTAAAGCAAGCGGAGGTGCCTCAGCAGCACTTAAAAAGGCATCCTAAAGCTAATAGATGCGTTTCAACAGAACTCCGAAAACGGAAACAGGCTTAAGAACCTATAAAGAACTCGTCCCATATTTATTTTTCAGTTGGACTTTGGTTTAGCGCGGTGCATGAACAATCGTTGGAATCAACACGGTAACAGCAGGGGACTAGTGTTCCTATGAGTAAATGAAGCTAAATCTGGGTCTGATGTCTGCAAGCGTTCGTCGAGTATACTGCGCAGATCTTGGCTGGAATGAAAAGAAGAATGGGAAACACATTTCTCGAAACACATTTATTGCTTGCGATATAGTAATTTACAATACCAAGACTATGTCCCTGTACGTCGACTTTCGATAATTCAATGTCGCTTAATTGGAATTTTCGGTGAATTAGAAGTGACGTGCTGGACCCGGCAATCCTGCGTACAGTCCAATGAAAAAACTGCTCGTTGGAAGCTAAAACCCAATATGTCTGCTAATTGTAAGTTACTATGAATAAAACGCATCGAGGTGACCGTCATTTCTTGATACAATTCAAAATCTTAAGCGCCAAAACACGGCGCTGCTCTGCACTATGTCGGCGTCATCGCAACGGAGGCAGTGCACA